>VZTO01021925.1:21926-32360 GCA_013400615.1 Syrrhaptes paradoxus | reverse complement strand
TGTCTTTCTAAACCTCTTACTTAGAATTAATTTCCTTTTGATCTAGCTTTTATCAGACCAAGACAGAAATAAAGAGTTTAACTTCTTAAGTTTAAAGGGGCAAGAAGTATTTCTTACCACCCTATGCTCACTTCTATTTTTGCCCCTTGATGTTTAGCCCTGGAGCTGCATCTTATCCTGGCCTGAACCATCCTTCCTTTCTCTGTCCCCATTCCCTTTTACAGCTCCTCTTGCGTAAATCAGATTTCTCCTGAATAGCTTCTGTTAATCTGACAGCTCAGCAAGGACTAACCTCATCACTTCCCGACTAAAGATAAACACCTGCCACAGCATAAAAACTGAACAGCGAAGGAGGGGATGCTCTAGGTCAGCAGGTGGTTTGGTAGCATTGAGGGGATGGGGACAAAGAAAAAAAACAAACACACCTTAAACAGTATCTTCACCACCAAAACAATAGTTCTGCTTTCTCACTCCCTACTCTTGGTGGNTCACCACCAAAACAATAGTTCTGCAATACGTACAGGGGGTGAATCACGTCCATCTATCCCCTGGACAGCACCAGAAGTGCTGACTGTGGTGTGCAGACTCCACTAAAGGCCAGAGTGAATCTTCATTATTTAACTCTTTCAACTTTTTTCTCTTATTGACCATTATTTCTCCATTTTACACTCTCAATAAGGCATCCAACCAAACCATCATCACCTAAACAGTGATAATCTTGAAAGCTTATAACCTTCATGTTAAGGGGCAATAAGCCAACACAGAAAATTTACCTTTGTATATGAGCTCTTCTGCCCTTCACATACATCCACTCCCAAGTCCAGCAGAAGAGGTTCGCACCCTCGTTGCTTCCTCACTCCCTACTCTTGGTGCACTTTCCAGAAGGTCAGTTTACTGGGTGCAGAAGCAGGAGGTGAGACCACAGGGCTTGTGCGTGCTTCAGGATGGAGACCTACCCCATCAAGCCTGTAGCTGGCTCATACCCCACATCACATAAGAGGTGCCACACAGCTCACATTCAATCTCTGAAAGCTGTCAGCCTGAAGGCATCAAAAGAAACCAGAAGGAAGCCCAGATTTATTGTGTTCAAATTATCATACCTTAAGGCACATCCAAGCCTGACAGATGATGTGGGAATGACAGGAGCAGATGCTGTAAAACACATTTAAAGAACACCACAATTGTGATAGCTCCTAACACCTTTCCTTCAACTGGCTGCATTTGCTGTAAATCCTCCTGCTTTTCCATTCCCTTCGCAGGCAATGGGAAGCCTTAATTCCAGTGGAGTATCCGCACCATTCGCTGGCCTCCACCAACGAGCTGCCTCAAGTGACAGGGATGCCAGGAATAAGCATCCCATCAAGAAATCTGGGAGGCGATTACTGATGCGTTTGCCAGGGATTCTGGTCTCAAATGATGGAGCAGGAGGAGAAGGCAACTGCTTAGACCCACTGGGAGCACCTGGCTAGTCACTGAGCACCCAACGCTTCTGGGCTTGTTCCCTGACTTCAGTCTTTTCCTTTACACTCTGTTCTCACACCCGAACCCACGCGATACTGAGAATCAGGTTGGCCTGGCCTAGAGAGACATGTGAGATGCAAACCAGCAATAGACAGTGACTTCTGCAAACAATGGTGGGCCTGCTGCTTTACGAGGAAATGCTGGGGAACGATCGAGCCATGCCATCGCATCCAGATGAGGTGTCACTGGTGGCAGCTGAGCAGAGGTTGAGAGACTGAGGGACATCTAGTTCCCACCACAGCAGCCTCCAGCGGGCCCCTGCCAGCCCGCTGACACAGCTTGAGGCCAGTTTTCAAAATGTGAATTTGCAACTGCAACACACTGGGGAAGACAGCACCAGCTTCAGGTTGGTGTTGAGAACCGAGGAATCAAATTCTTGGTTCTTATCTTAACTGTCTTCAATCCCTCTGTTTTTAAGGTCACATCCTAGAGGGGATAATCAGCATCTCCCATCGCTAGAAAAGATGGTCAGAGTCTTGGTTTCTTCTTGGCTGGTTGCAATTTCAAGGAAGACCACTGTGAAATCATATAACATAGAAAAATAGAGCCGTAGAGCTGTGCACCGGAGATAACACTGGCTACAGAGGAAATACACACTGACACATCTTTTCAGTAGCAAGCTCATGAATTTGTTGACAGTTGAGCTGTACAAGACCATTTAAAGGAGACCACAGTCTTGCCTCAGGCTCAAATTCCCTCCCATCCCACTGTTTCTCCCAGAAACCACAAAATGCAGCAGCCTTCCAGAGAAATCAGGCGATTTCTGCCTCCGGATTCCTGCCTTTGCTACTGAAAAGACTGCATTTTTTTAAACTTCTGAGTAACTGTCATGCTGTGACGTTACCCAACTCAGTTAAAAATTCTCTGTAGGCACACTAGAAATACCAAAGATAAAAGTCAAGGAGAAGAGACAGCTTTGGGAAGGTCTTGTTGGACTTTGCTATGATTAACAGGAAATTTTGTCATTTTACTTAGGGAAAAAAAAAAACCAAACAGCAAGTTATAAGCTAATTGGTTATACGCATAAGGTGACTGGAAAGAATGGGTGCTCTGGGAGGTACCTGCACATCCATACACAGGAATTCAGACAAGACACGCACTAGCTGCAGTGGTGTAGACTGCTGCACATAGATCACAGTGTGCGGCATCTTATGATCCTCAGTGCTCCTCCCAGTGCTAATGCCCTTACTGGTCTATTATCAGCTCTCCTGGACTATCTCATGTCCAGCTGGTGTTGCTGCCTTGCGCTATTCATAGCCCCAGTGAATTAATACAGGTGTCTGGTGAGTCCTTCTCCCAGAGCCCCATCCAGGAGGAATCAAAAAAATTCATCTCCAGTGGCACGAGGGGGACAGATGAAGGGCAGCTCCTAGCAGCTCTCTCCTTGCTTAAAAGAAATAATTACCCTTACTTAGCCAAGCCACCTAAGCACATGCCGTTTACACGCTATAGCCCGACCTTATAGAGACAGGCACGCAAAGGGCAGGGTACAGCATGCATGCAGGTTAAGGGGTACAATGAAAGCAGGCTGACAAAAAAGAAAACCCAAACACCCCACACCAATCATCACCCAGTCCATGCTTTTTGAAGATCTTTGTTATTTGAAACTAGCTGCCAAACCTTTTGAACAAACAGCTTTTAGCCTGAAGAGATCACGGACTGTTTGCTGCCCTTTATTTGCGGGCGGATGGCACGATTTCTTCTCCACAGCTGAACGAAAATATTTTTTTTTTAAAAATGAATTACAAAATGGGAGAATTGCAAATACTTGTCTGAGCACAAATTGCTTTGTTTGCCTGAGAGGGAAGGCGTTTATATGAAGAACGATCACTCCTGTACAGGCATCCTCAGAGACAACACGCATTCACAAACGCAGCCGAGTTCCCATGAGCCGCTCGCTGGCCTCCAGTGAGATTCATTGAGCATTTTGCCAACTTCTGGCTGGAGATGAGCGCTGAGATTCTCAGGCCTGCAGTAAGTGATCCACCACCAGCCATCTGTCTTGCTGTCGTCCCCATTAAATTAAGCATGTTTTATTTCTTACCATTTACCTCGCCTTTATGCGTCACTGGAAAACAGAAGTGTACTGTTTGGGAAAATTACTCCTCTACATAATTTGAAGATTTGTGGTTGGACATAACACATTATAAGGAAAGCAGATCCAAAGGTCAGCGCTCCTACAAGTACTCTCTTCCATCACCCCAGGAGCTGTAATTTGGCAACACAGGCTGGGCTTTTATGTTGGCATCATTCACAGTCCTGCAGAGGGTCCCCTGACCCCTTCCTGCAACCGCTCCCCAGCTGTGGGGACACACGCCACATGCTTTCATCGCCAAGATCTTGCACAATTTACTTGCACGTCTGTAAGGCAGACTCTGCTGCCTGTTCTGGGCTCCGGATGCAGAGGAAGGGAAAGCGAATGCTCCCATTTTAGCTTCAGATTATTCTAAACACACGATGACAGATGCTCTGCAGCGGGAAGGGCCTCTGGCTGCTGCTGCAGCACGAGCACACACGGGCACACGTGCACGTAACTGCAGCAGATGGAGAGAACAGCTCAGCACAGGTTCTCGCCCCGCCAGGTGACCCTGCTGCATCCTGAACAGCAGAGGCAACAGGGGCTCTGAATTAGGCATCTTCTGTCTCTAGGTCACAGGTTTCTGCCATGAACACCATATGTTAAAAACCCCACAGGAAACAAGTTAACGTGAAAATAACCAAAAGCTCCCCCTCTGCTTGGTGTTCGCCTCCTTGTCCTAATGCCTTGGACTGGTGCAGCACAGCAACTCTTTCTGGTGTGGTCCAAGGAGCGATAGATGCTTCTGGTGTAAACCAATTCAGACAGCAGAAAGAGTGATGTTATGTTCTATCAAACAAGTGTTGTGCTTCAGCACACCACTGCATTAAAAAGGATTTCCCACAGCTTGGGGATACTGTCAGTTCAAGTCTGTAATCACCTCTCTACCCGTTAGTCAGCACAGGGTACAGTTGTCAGTCTCCAGAAATCTTGCTCAACACCAGGACAAGATCAAAGATCAGAACAGGAACTGCTGGAAACCAGGATTTCTGAAAAAGGCTTGGACACCACTACACCAGGATGTTCCTACTTAAAAGGTGCCCACTGGCAACAAGCACTGATGAGAAAATGGATCTTCACGGGACATGGCCTGATCCCTACCACATGCTCCTGACTCAGGAACGGTGATAACTGTTCCCCATTGCCTACAGAGACAGCCAGGCACGGCCAGATGGTATTTCACCAAACATCTTAGTGCAGGCTGAATCACCCTGCGGGTACACAGCCATCACCAACCAAAGACAACCTGATGAGCAATGTATACCCAGTTCCTGCAGGTACCAGCGAGGATTCTTATCCTTGCAAGAGTAACAATGCAGACTCCAGTCATTTGGAAATTGGGAAATTAAAGGAAAGAATGAGAATGCACAAAGGAAAACATTAATTTTTAATCTTCTGGCTTTTTTTGAGGTATGACTCTCATTGTGATTCATGATTCCACATGCAATAACTTAAAAAGAAACCAAACCAACAAAAAGGGCACACAAACAAAAAAAAAAGGTATTATCAGAACAATTCTATCTACAAAATTCTACTGAAAGCCACAGCGCCCATTTCAGACCTTCATCCCAGATCCCTACGCTTTCTTTCAGTTGTTTTTGCAGCTCCAAAAACATTTTGGGGTGTAGACCCCGAGCACAGTCCCTCTACTCCCACAAAATATGNCGCCCATTTCAGACCTTCATCCCAGATCCCTACGCTTTCTTTCAGTTGTTTTTGCAGCTCCAAAAACATTTTGAGGTGTAGACCCTGAGCACAGTCTCTCCCACAAAATATATTTTTCACCTACACAAGGCAGCCACATGCATATTTTTCAAAGCCTCTCACACTGCAGAATGACACTGGCTCCATGCCTTCATAAATTTCCCTCAGGCAGGACTTGGGAGGCCCCTTCATTAGCCATCCAAGGTGTCCCCAAGAGACCCACTATTTTGCTGACATTGAAGATCTGTGACCATAAATCCCCTACACACCAAAAGATGCTTGGACAAGACCCTGTGAGACACAGGGACAGTTACCTTGTCAAATCAGAAACTGATCCCACCCCCTGTAAAAAGCAACTATCACTACCTGTGCCCACCTGGGGCCCTTAAGAGTTGGTATAAAATAGTACATTACCGTAAAAAAGCCAAAGAGTTAACCCCTAATCACACAAATGGGAACAAAGGAAGGACAAGCATTCAGATGGAGAACACAAGCCCAGAGCATTCCTAATCTCAGCTCAGGTATTGGAGCAGCAACTTTGATTGCTGTGGCCACCTTCTCACTGGTGTCAGGCTGGAATCTATTCACCTGCATCTTGCCTCCCAGAGGCAGCCTCCCAAAAAGACAGTTTTCACAAGCTGGGAGGCATCCGCACGGCATTCATTTAGCAACATCTCCCTCCTCCACCCTGCTCAGCCTGGGCTAAGCTTTGACCACCCCATAGTCTATTCATTCTGAAAAGTCACCAGAACGCAAACAAGCACTCAGAGGGGAACAAGGATCTTTCTTTACATGAATCATCACAACAGGGACTCACCACGTTAAAGTGAGTCTCCATAAGGACATTTTGTGAGAGGTACCTTCCAAGAACATGAATGAAACATCGACTGCAACATACCAGCCTACGTAGGGTTTTTGCAATGGGTTAGTCTCACCTCAAGTACCATCCCTGGGACATGTCAAGCATCATCAGTAGGCTGGTTTGGGGAGTCAGTTGAACTGCTCATTGTTTGGTTGCTCCCTTCCCAGACAGCGTGACTTACATGACAGGATTTTTTTACGGCTTCATCACAGCTTACAAGTTTCATATCTCAAACTACTATCTATGCAACGTTTTAGAGAGTTTCACAATCTGAGTTGTATTGCTGGTCTTCCAGAAACCTGGCACAACATGTTGACAGATGGTCTATCTGGCATTTAAAGAGCCTTCCTTTTATTTTGCCACAGTGAGACTCAGGAATTTGGTCTGCCCCAGGTAGCAGTTTATTTTACTAGTTTTCCATATTGATATAGAGACTGAGTGTGGAGGACTATTCGTGCAGTTTTGCAGAGACTGCAAATTGACTGTCCAGGCTCGGCTGACTCGTGGTGTCTCAAAACATTCCAGTTGTAGATAAGAAGATGGTGAGGAATGCGCCAAAGGATTTACTAACAATGGACTGGCAAAACCCCTGCTGAGTAAGGCCATCAACATGGAGAGCAAACCCCTGCTGGGTCTAAGGATGGACTCAGGAAGGCCATCAAGGATGGACATCAAACCCCTGCTGAGTCTAACAATGGACTCAGTCTTGCTCTTACAACAAAGCAGCAAATACCTGCCTCTGCCTATAAAAGGTGAATAAGCAAAGAGAAGGTGTGCTTGCGCCCACCACCTGAGGACTCCTGAGATGCTGACCCCCCCCAAGACGTCAAGGCTTTTCTCCAAGGATCCAAAGAGTGGTGAAAACTTTTCTCTCTCTCTCTTCTCTCCTTTTCCTTTATTTTTCTCTTCAAGTATCTCTTGATCTCTCTCTGACACATATGGCAACACCTTATAAGTTTAATGCCAGCTCCTTTTGGGGCTTGTTTAGCAGGTTTTCATGTAGATTGCTTATTTTGGTGGTGCTTATTACTAACCCTAGTGATATTGGTAATGGTGCTATTCTTACCCCATCACTATGAGATTTTGTGCTATTAGTGGATGATAAAATACTCATGGATTGTCTTTACCAGGTGATTTTCATTTTCCCCTGATTCTGTTGTATACCCCACATTTTCCCTTTTCCCTAAACAATTATATGCATTAAAATTATAAGCCAGTATGCAATTCTTTGGTGCTGTCTCACCTGAATTTGCCCCAAGGGAATATATATATAGAACCTCCTCAAACCCCACTCGTCCCACCCAGGGTGGTTCTATGAGCTGGGTCGCGTTGCTGAGGATCTCAGCTATGAGCAGTCCTGCTGAGCAGGAGCTGTACAAATACACAACACTGGTTTTGAGGACTAGAAGAAGCGATCACACAGACAGCAGTGAGACATAGCCTGGTCAAAGTAGGAAATTGCAAGGCTGGGAAAACAGAGCTCATGGCCATGCCTATAGCCAGGGCATGCTGGTCCTTACTCACTGTCACACACATACCACGGCTGCATCGGCTACTGCTGTGGACCTCAGATCTAAAGAGCTGCAGAGGCCATTAAACGCCTAATGACCCATGATTAACCCAAACGGAGCTTTCCCATTCACAGGAACACTCCCTGCTTCAGAACAAGAACAGCAGAGTTCTCTATTGTGCCTCAACATGCTCTATAAAGTGTGATGAAAGACAAGAAGAAATTTATCCTGGAGAAAGACAACAGGCCACTGGTGTTTTAATAAGCTTGTACACTTAGTTCTTCATGAGCGCAGCCTCTTATTACCTGTGGCAAGCCAAAAGTGCTAACCAACACACAGCCTGTGGGATAATCCCTTCAGAGCCCTCATTAACATGCCAAACAGGCTGAGGTTTAACTGCTCTTTGTCCCTCTCACAGTCCCATCTGCTCTTTCCTTAAAGCAAGATCCATCCGAGTTTCAACAACACGCAAAGACAGACACATCCTAGCAGGTTCGTAGCTACATCTGCTGTTCCTTCAGCCTTTCGTATTTCAGAAATGGTAAGTCATGGATTTGGAGAGCCATTCCCACCTGTGCACAACAGCAGACGAAACCTAAGTAGGTTTCTTTACAGTAGGTTTTAGCTTCAGGATGCACGTAGGTGGAACTATTTCCAACAGTCTTTCTTACCCAAAGAAGGAGGTAGATGCAAGGTGAAGGATTTTCCAAAACCATGTATTATTCCCAACAATTAACTTCTACCAGCACCCAGAGTTGCGCACTAGAAAGGTATCTTATGTCCCATAGATAGGGGTGAACATCTGGGGTGAGAGGAGGGAGAGAGATGGGGGGGACACACAGACAGGGACAACAAAAAACCACACACACACCCCCCAGGCTCTATTAAAGCTCTCATGCTGAGACACCCAAAATCATCAGTTCTAACCAGAAGTCACACCCAAAATCCTTAGATGACACTCCAAGCTCTTTCAATGATCTCATGCGTGGTCTTGGTCACTCCCTGCCTCAGTTTCCCCAAGTTACACAATCATGAGTTTAATTCTTATTTGCTAACACTGAAAAAATGTGGATAACAGGGGTTTTGGGGGCTTGTTTGTTTGTTTCAATCTAGCACATTGCCTGTGGTTTACCACTTGGTTTCACACAGAAGCTGACATTTTTTCACAACACCCAGAGCTCCAACCTTGGCTTAGGACATCCAGTTCCACCTGAAAATGCCAAAAAATAAATCCCCTTTCCACCTTGAAATTTCATATGGAAGAACTACAGAATNCTCCCTGCCTCAGTTTCCCCAAGTTACACAATCATAAGTTTAATTCTTAGTTGCTAACACTGAAAAAATGTGGATAACAGGGGTTCTGGGGGCTTGTTTGTTTGTTGCAATCTAGCACATTGCCCGTGATTTACCACTTGGTTTCACACAGAAGCTGACATTTTTTCACAACACCCAGAGCTCCAACATTGGCTTAGGACATCCAGTTCCACCTGAAAATGCCAAAAAATAAATCCCCTTTCCACCTTGAAATTTCATATGGAAGAACTACAGAATCTCCATCTGCCAAGTTCTGCTTTTATAACCAAAAACTCAAAGTGAAATGTAAAGAGATGCATAAACCCACTGTGCAGAAGCAAAAACAGATCCAGGACTGTGCCTGGGCATTAGGAAACACACACTCATCGTAGTCAGGGTGTTCTCTTGACACCAGCGATATCACCCAACCTCTCAATACGTCAGCTCCAGCCAGACAACACAGATACACCCCCTTACCTAAAACAAGTTATTGCAACAACAAAAAGAGGCACTACAAGTTTCTAGATAAATGGAGACAAATAGGAAACCAAGATGGATAAAACAAGTCCAAAGAAAGCAACCCAGCATCACAGAAACACATGGCAGGAGCTCCAAATGCAGATGGCCTAACCCAGTTCTCCAAATACACCTAGAGGATGAAGCAAGCAATGCTCCCACACACATGCTGTGACCAGTTTTTGCATCAGCAAGCCCACAATATGCAAATAAATAAACCCAAAAGGCATGTAGAGCCTTACTTACTGCCCTGGGCACTTCCCACCAGGCCCTGAAGGCTCTCCTTGGACAGGGCTCTCCTCCAGTGCCTTCTGAGACAAGGAGCCAAGGCCAATGCTTCACTTCTCCCACCACCAGAGCAGCCAAAGTGCTTGTTCCCACAATAAATGCAATTTAACACAGCTGCTCTTAACATACACACCTGTAAAATGGGCCCAGAGGACACACCAACCCCAGCCACCCTTCAGGCTACAGTGGTGTCCCTGGTCACATGGGGCACATTCAGCCAATCACAGGCCCCAACCGCTGCAGCCTCCCTGCCCGTTGGTGGCCTTCAAGAGTTCCGAGCTGTGCTCAGGGAAGAGGAAAATTGAGAAATTGCTGGAAAATAGCCTGCACCTTCCTCCCAGTGTTTCACCCAGGGGTGTTAAGGAACTCCCCACCGTGAGAAGCACCCTGGTCCCTCGTCACTTTTTTCAAGCAGGCTCAGGAGCCCAGGGAGAAACCAGAGCTGTCCCAGGGGTGAGACGGGGCTGGGCAGAAATTCAGAAACCCGCATTCTCCTCCTGACAGGCTGCAATACACCTTGGGTTCTGCTGTCAAATTAGCAGGGTATTTCAGAAGTCACAAGGCTTGTACTTCTGCAGTACACAAGAAGCCCTGGGCTACTGTAAAATGGCCACCAGCTGAAGCGTAACAGCAGTTGGAAAACCACAAAGTAATACAAGGCC
>VZTO01021925.1:9173-21488 GCA_013400615.1 Syrrhaptes paradoxus | reverse complement strand
AAGGATTTTCCAAAACCATGTATTATTCCCAACAATTAACTTCTACCAGCACCCAGAGTTGTGCACTAGAAAGGTATCTTATGTCCCATAGATAGGGGTGAACATCTGGGGTGAGAGGAGGGAGAGAGATGGGGGGGACACACAGACAGGGACAACAAAAAACCACACACACCCCCCAGGCTCTATTAAAGCTCTCATGCTGAGACACCCAAAATCATCAGTTCTAACCAGAAGTCACACCCAGAATCCTTAGATGACACTCCAAGCTCTTTCAATGATCTCATGCGTGGTCTTGGTCACTCCCTGCCTCAGTTTCCCCAAGTTACACAATCATGAGTTTAATTCTTATTTGCTAACACTGAAAAAATGTGGATAACAGGGGTTTTGGGGGCTTGTTTGTTTGTTTCAATCTAGCACATTGCCTGTGGTTTACCACTTGGTTTCACACAGAAGCTGACATTTTTTCACAACACCCAGAGCTCCAACCTTGGCTTAGGACATCCAGTTCCACCTGAAAATGCCAAAAAATAAATCCCCTTTCCACCTTGAAATTTCATATGGAAGAACTACAGAATCTCCATCTGCCAAGTTCTGCTTTTATAACCAAAAACTCAAAGTGAAATGTAAAGAGATGCATAAACCCACTGTGCAGAAGCAAAAACAGATCCAGGACTGTGCCTGGGCATTAGGAAACACACACTCATCGTAGTCAGGGTGTTCTCTTGACACCAGCGATATCACCCAACCTCTCAATACGTCAGCTCCAGCCAGACAACACAGATACACCCCCTTACCTAAAACAAGTTATTGCAACAACAAAAAGAGGCACTACAAGTTTCTAGATAAATGGAGACAAATAGGAAACCAAGATAGATAAAACAAGTCCAAAGAAAGCAACCCAGCATCACAGAAACACACGCTAGGAGCTCCAAATGCAGATGGCCTGACCCAGTTCTCCAAATACACCTAGAGGATGAAGCAAGCAATGCTCCCACACACATGCTGTGACCAGTTTTTGCATCAGCAAACCCACAATATGCAAATAAATAAACCCAAAAGGCATGTAGAGCCTTACTTACTGCCCTGGGCACTTCCCACCAGGCCCTGAAGGCTCTCCTTGGACAGGGCTCTCCTCCAGTGCCTTCTGAGACAAGGAGCCAAGGCCAATGCTTCACTTCTCCCACCACCAGAGCAGCCAAAGTGCTTGTTCCCTCAGTAAATGCAATTTAACACAGCTGCTCTTAACATACACACCTGTAAAATGGGCCCAGAGGACACACCAACCCCAGCCACCCTTCAGGCTACAGTGGTGTCCCTGGTCACATGGGGCACATTCAGCCAATCACAGGCCCCAACCGCTGCAGCCTCCCTGCCCGTTGGTGGCCTTCAAGAGTTCTCAGCTGTGCTGAGGGAAGAGGAAAATTGAGAAATTGCTGGAAAATGGCCTGCACCTTCCTCCCAGTGTTTCACCCAGGGGTGTTAAGGAACTCCCCACTGTGAGAAGCACCCTGGTCCCTCGTCACTTTTTTCAAGCAGGCTCAGGAGCCCAGGGAGAAACCAGAGCTGTCCCAGGGGTGAGACGGGGCTGGGCAGAAATTCAGAAACCCGCATTCTCCTCCTGACAGGCTGCAATACACCTTGGGTTCTGCTGTCAAATTAGCAGGGTATTTCAGAAGTCACAAGGCTTGTACTTCTGCAGTACACAAGAAGCCCTGGGCTACTGTAAAATGGCCACCAGCTGAAGCGTAACAGCAGTTGGAAAACCACAAAGTAATACAAGGCCAGAGATGAACAGTGTCAGGAAAATGTGTGGTTAGAACTGTGAGTTTTGCTGATGCACCAGAACCATCATCCAGTTTCATGGAAAAGACCACAGAACTGATTGAAGATTTTGACCTTGATTTCCCAGGAAGAAGCCTTGGTGTTGTTCATCTGCTGTAAAGTCTATCCTCCTCTGTCAAAAAAGGGAGCTATAAGACTAAGACTTGGTTCATTCCTCTCACATCACTGCCCTAGGTTGATAAGAGTTTATTCCATTTGCTTCACTGTTCCCAGCTTGTCCTTAGAGCCGATGAAGTCACTTGTCCCATAACTTGATAGTAAAATTCACCAACACAACGCACACAAGCTCCCAACTGGCTGCCAGATGGTCAGAAAGCCGTGTGATTTCTGTTAACTTTACTGGGTTTGAACCTGGGAGTTGAAGAGCACATCTCCCAGCCAGCCCTTGGCCGAGTCCCTTCCCTGCTGCTCTCCTTTCTTTGAAGATCCACGTTTCATCCAGACAATGAGACACCTGTCTAGCCAAACACCACCTCCAGCCCCAGTTAACTACATCCAGCTCTCCGCACGAATGATGAGCACAAACTGAACTACGTGAGTCTCTGAAACACAGCGTCTGAGCAGACACTCGGAGGTGATCTCTCCTATGACAAGTGTAGCCAAGCCACCCTCGTTGCAGTGATATTTATGCGTTGGCACTAACAGAAAAAGCACTTTAAATATAGTAGTGATTTTAGATCCGTAGCTAAGTGTAACTGCTCACACCACTTTGCAGATTAAAAGCCCTGAGGCAAAGGTATGTTAAGCAACCGAGATCTATAGCAAAGCTTGGAACAAACTCCGCTCTCTCTGCTTTGCAGTGCTAAGCTGTAACTAGAAACACAATCTTCCTCTATATTAACACCTCTCCTGCCCAGTGTCATTGAGAATAATGAGATAAAAATTGCAGCAACGTAACTGGAAGGGAAATCAGTTGGTAGCCCTTGATAGGATTGTCTTCGTTGCAAGGTGATACTGCTTTGTTCCTTTCCAGCTGACACACACAGAACTGGCAATAGCCTCGCGGTCTTGCATGGATCCCGAAATGGATGCATTCCCACTTTTTCAGCTGAACATTGAATGTCATTCATCGATTTTCTACTCAGCCCAGAGGTGTCCTTCACGACCTGGGGCCTTACGCATATGGCCTGAGAGCTCACCTGAGAACTGGAGGTTTTGACAGGAAAGTTCTGTTCGATGTTACACCATAACTTCGTTTGAAGGGTGTGGAGCAAATGCCGCCCGACCTGCTAACTCAGTAAAAGATCCTTTGAACTGTAGTTACCTGTTGGCACACAGCTCAGTTAGGCAATCTTAATTGTTTGCATTTGATTACACATATAAAGAAAATGTGAAGCTGCGTCACTTTGAACTAAGATATTTTCAAAAAAACGTGGATAAACATCTCAGGAACACACTGTAGGAACACCTAGAGGTCTCTGCCAGGGGAAAAACAGATTAGAGAGACCTCAGGACGAGCCTTTCATTCATTCATCTGGTTGTTCATCCATTCACACTGTCACCATCCTCCTCTTCAGTGCCAGTGGTCTTGGATAGAGCCCAAAGAAGGAAAGACTTGAATGCACAAAACATAAAATCAGTATCCTCATACAGTGGCCAGTCCTCATGTTTGGACTGGATTCTCCCACAGCATCTATATTTTGTGAGAGTGAAGGTTCGTGTTGCTCACAGACCAGATCTGGCCCCACATGCATACGTGCAAACAGCCACAGCAATGGGTGGCTATCAAGGGGTTTTATAGGACTGGTGGCAGCATGAAAACACACACAAGAGAACACAAAGTATTCTGGCTCCCCAATATACAGGCACCCTGCACTCCCTTTGGCCAGGCTCTCAAAGGGTATTTATTATGTGTTGTGGGGGTGTCGGTATTGGAGAAACCACCAGGGGTACGGAAAGGCAGCTAGCTTGGGTCACATACACTGTGACTGTATTGTAGAGGAAAAATATAGTGATGACTAAGGGAGGGAAGACAAAAAAGGAAGAAGATATTTTATGTCAAGGGGCTCCGATACGCATCCTGATTTTTAACATCAGCCTTTTTGGGTCTGCCCATATTTATATGGAACAATTCCTGGGTGGTGAGAGAGAAAATAAATGTAGTTCTGTAGGCTGTATGCCAGAATATTCATGAGAGCTGTAGATGATTTATAGCTTACCAAAGACACTGAGCTCAGTGCTTGGACCACACTGGCTATTCTTCTGTTACAAGGCACAGGTCTCTATAATGCAGGGGGATTAGAGCCTATCCATCCCTTGGAGTCACTCATGGGACATCAGACTTCTGATGCCAGGGAAAAAAATAAAAGGTCCCATTTGCTGCCTCCTGGCTCTGCCCCATGAGCTGCAGTGTCATGTGCACCACAAGCATTTCAGTCTCTGTGTTTGCTTACAAAGCAGATGTTTGACAGGCACGGAGATAATTCCTTCAAGATCTGTAACAGCTGCAGCCAGCATTCAGATAAGAGGCCCTATATTTCTACAGCCACGCCGCCAAGACCTTATGCAACTTGGCTAAATCGCCCTTTGAGACGCTGCCTTGCCAGCTCGAGGAAGTGGCAGACACCTCTCGACAGGAGAAGAAAAATCAGCCTTTTGTTAGACGTCAATTTGCTTTTCCTTTGGGCTCAAATTTTGAAACATTTTATTTTTCCCCTCTGTATTGTTTTTGGGAGGTTTTCATAATGTGGAGACTTCATGCATCCAAACATGGGCTGTTTCTGCCCCTGCCAGCATTCAGTACTTTGGTACTGTGGAAGCAGGTTAGCTCTGGAGTAGCACAAGCTTCCATGAGGTTTCCTCCAGTCACCCTTTTCATAACCCCAGTCCTCCTCATGGCTTGCACTGTGCAGGGCACAGTCTACAGCTGATGTGTGGGGTTTAAAAGACTCTGTTTCTGGAACTAAAATACCATTCTGTGACCATGAAGAGAGAGGAGAAACCAGGCTGAACTCAGGAGCATCCCTTGGGTACCCCTCAACAAGCAGAAGAGTGTCCCAAGACATTTTTTCAGAGGTATTCACACTGCATGGACACAAGCCATCTCCAGCAGCCTAACACTGACCTGGTATTGTACCCAGTTAAAAAAGCCAACGCCGTGGCAGGGATTAGTGCCTTTATCTCAACACCACCAGGTGCTGCAGATTCGGATCCTGTTGGCTTAAATATGTTTTTGCTATAGCCCCTATCTATGGTGTAATCACAAATTCTTGGTCACCGAAATCCAGGCTTGGTGCAGCTGGCTCAGTATTTAGCACAGACCCTCTCTACACAAAACCCACACAACGAGGAGTCTACCTGGCACGTTTCATGTGTGGTTTTGGGATCCTTGAAGTAATAGTGGACACAGATGACATGGAAGAGCCAACACCAAAGCAGCCAGAACTAATCCACTTGTTTTTAAATTAGGCAGGCTTTAGAAAAAATGCAGGTAGAAGAAAAACTTCCATGTTGTCAGTGAGGAGCTGAGAATAACACCCAGGTTCAGTCCAGACACGGATTTCCTCAGGGGTGATTCCTCTGGGAGTGGCCACCACAAAGGCAGATCGAGGAAACGGAACAAAAACAAAAAACCATCAAAACAACAATTCAAAACAACAGCACACGATCACTCTTTGCAAAAGAGTAAAGAGCAAAAAAAAGAGTCATAAAAAGTCAAAGGAACTATTAACACTTCACCCTTCTATTGCACCTCCCTTTGGAGGACTTCAATGTGCTTCACCAAAGACACACGTCAGATTGTGATGCCTTTACTCATGCACCTCGCTATGCATATGACCTCATTTAATTTCATGTTTCAAAGCAGTATCCTAAGTACAAAGGGATCAGATTCTTGCCCTAGCTAATGCAGTGTCAGTCATTTTAGGATTGTTCTTTATTGATGAAAGCATTGAGTCAGAAATTACTCCCACTTTCTCTTGTCATTATTCTTCACATTCAGAGTCCAGTGTAATATCAGCTACAGATACAGAAATCTCACGATCAAGATACTTCTTCTGGCTCTAGCTGTCATTAACAAGGATTTCCTCTTGCAACACATTGTGGTTCAGTTAAATGATAATTCTGCTAAGAAGGAGTGTCCATATAGGAATGGTATTCAGGACATAATCCTGCAGGTGGTCAACATTTAAAAGAAGTCAAAATATCTTAGATATTTTTATGGCTATTTCACAGTAGTGAGATGAGATGGGACTGGATTAGAGTAGATTCTTTTTGTTCTGGCCTATTTTCTGGGGGATTTCTGGGAGCTCTAAATCACATTGTGAATCCATTCTTCCAAGCGGAAAGATCTAGAGCAGAATTTCCTAGAGCTTTTCTGCTGCTTTCCTCAACTCCCAGGTGCAAATTGTGTCGATTCTTCCTTTTTGGCCCCTTCCTCTGAATTTCCTTAAAGGACTGTTTCGGGAAAGTCCCACTGAGCCCTGGCCAGGCTCATTGAGGTAAGGACTGCCCACGTGTCCCCTGCCTATACCTCACCTTCACAGCCCAAGGCTTCTCTGCTCTACCATAATCCAACCAACATTGTTGAATACTCACTAAACTCTTTCTGACTTTGTGTCATGTTCAGTTGAAGTGTCCAGTAATACCAGAGATGCTCCAGTAGGTTGCTGTGAAAATCAGAAACAATTAGACACAGTACCTCCATGTTTCAGCCACTAGCCCACACTTTGAGTCAAAGAAACACCAAGAAAGAGGAATTGGATCTTCACATTTATCTACGGCACAGAGCAGCTAGAACCATAGCTGCCTAAGAAGATGGGGAAGAGTGCTTTGAAGCACCAGCACAGCCCTGGGAGCTGTTCCACTGCAAATAGCTTCATTAATCAAGTATTGCCATTTCTGGTGGTTCTCATTGCTTGGTTTTTAGCTTAGAGATGATCTTCAGAACGTCCAAGTTCTTCCCTTCCCCTGTACAATTGCCCAACGTGGTCACAATTTTGAGACAAACTGTATTAGTCAAGGGCAAAACTTGGACCGTCATGCCAGAATTTTCCATTTGCAGCTTTTCTGTAAGCAAATTTCTTTGGTTTAACCCTCAGGTCAGACATCTAGCTGATATATATAGAAGGGACTGGCCATGGACCCAACTAAAATGAATCCGAGTGTCCAGTGAGAGAATTATTGATTGCAGCCGATTGCACTCAGCATTGCAACACAGGGTAGAGTGGGTTTTTTGCTTTTTTGCCCTTTTTTTTTCCTCTTGTCACCACTGGAAATTTCACAACCTCCAGTTAGCCAGACTCCAAGTCTTAGCTTAGGATCTTGCAACACTGATTTATCAATGCCACCAAAAAACAAATCTGTACAGCGTCACAGCTTCATTGATCCACCAGGTTGGATCCAAGCTGATAGCAGCTCAGATGAGATCTCAGGGAAATAAAAGTCAGATTTGTTGATTTAAACCAACATGGAATTGCAGCCTGGCAGTACATAAGCTTTCTGGTTAGCAAACAGACCGCACGGCCCAAGACTCCACTGCGTACAATCTCTGACAGTAGAGTAAGGCGGGCATCCTGTGGGGTAGGGCTTTTGTGGTCCAGGATTTTCTCTTCAAAGTCACACCTCTAAGAGCAACCAAGAGCCCAGTGGGCAGGCGACTGCGTGCTGACAGGATCCAAAGCTTATTTCTGCACTACAAAGGACTTGAACCTGGGGAACAACTGCCTGATATCTCATGGGCAAAGGAGAACGTGCAGAAACACTCCACACTACAGTATCCAAGTATCTATTCAAAACAAGCACACAAACATATCTCACATTAAGCCCCATGGACCCATGAAGCTGGTTGCTGCAGGATGAGTCCAAAGGCATAACTGTGTTCAAAAAGAGCATCAGCCCATGGCCAGTGTCTGGTATTAACCTGAAGACCCACAAGGAACTTTTGGCTCAGAAGATCACCAAGTTGCTGCTGGCTGTAACTGGAAGGACAGACTAGTTACACCCATTGCTTTTTCTCTTTCTGCAAGAGAANCTATGCATATGACCTCATTTAATTTCATGTTTCAAAGCAGTATCCTAAGTACAAAGGGATCAGATTCTTGCCCTAGCTAATGCAGTGTCAGTCATTTCAGGATTGTTCTTTATTGATGAAAGCATTGAGTCAGAAATTACTCCCACTTTCTCTTGTCATTATTCTTTACATTCAGAGTCCAGTGTAATATCAGCTACAGATACAGAAATCTCACAATCAAGATACTTCTTCTGGCTCTAGCTGTCATTAACAAGGATTTCCTCTTGCAACACATTGTGGTTCAGTTAAATGATAATTCTGCTAAGAAGGAGTGTCCATATAGGAATGGTATTCAGGACATAATCCTGCAGGTGGTCAACATTTAAAAGAAGTCAAAATATCTTAGATATTTTTATGGCTATTTCACAGTAGTGAGATGAGATGGGACTGGATTAGAGTAGATTCTTTTGGTTCTGGCCTATTTTCTGGGGGATTTCTNACTAATACCAGAGATGCTCCAGTAGGTTGCTGTGAAAATCAGAAACAATTAGACACAGTACCTCCATGTTTCAGCCACTAGCCCACACTTTGAGTCAAAGAAACACCAAGAAAGAAGAATTGGATCCTCTCATTTATCTACGGCACAGAGCAGCTAGAACCATAGCTGCCCAAGAAGATGGGGAAGAGTGCTTTGAAGCACCAGCACAGCCCTGGGAGCTGTTCCACTGCAAATAGCTTCATTAATCAAGTATTGCCATTTCTGGTGGTTCTCATTGCTTGGTTTTTAGCTTAGAGATGATCTTCAGAACGTCCAAGTTCTTCCCTTCCCCTGTACAATTGCCCAACGTGGTCACAATTTTGAGACAAACTGTATTAGTCAAGGGCAAAACTTGGACCGTCATGCCAGAATTTTCCATTTGCAGCTTTTCTGTAAGCAAATTTCTTTGGTTTAACCCTCAGGTCAGACATCTAGCTGATATATATAGAAGGGACTGGCCATGGACCCAACTAAAATGAATCCGAGTGTCCAGTGAGAGAATTATTGATTGCAGCCGATTGCACTCAGCATTGCAACACAGGGTAGAGTGGGTTTTTTGCTTTTTTGCCCTTTTTTTTTCCTCTTGTCACCACTGGAAATTTCACAACCTCCAGTTAGCCAGACTCCAAGTCTTAGCTTAGGATCTTGCAACACTGATTTATCAATGCCACCAAAAAACAAATCTGTACAGCGTCACAGCTTCATTGATCCACCAGGTTGGATCCAAGCTGATAGCAGCTCAGATGAGATCTCAGGGAAATAAAAGTCAGATTTGTTGATTTAAACCAACATGGAATTGCAGCCTGGCAGTACATAAGCTTTCTGGTTAGCAAACAGACCGCACGGCCCAAGACTCCACTGCGTACAATCTCTGACAGTAGAGTAAGGCGGGCATCCTGTGGGGTAGGGCTTTTGTGGTCCAGGATTTTCTCTTCAAAGTCACACCTCTAAGAGCAACCAAGAGCCCAGTGGGCAGGCGACTGCGTGCTGACAGGATCCAAAGCTTATTTCTGCACTACAAAGGACTTGAACCTGGGGAACAACTGCCTGATATCTCATGGGCAAAGGAGAACGTGCAGAAACACTCCACACTACAGTATCCAAGTATCTATTCAAAACAAGCACACAAACATCTCACATTGAGCCCCATGGGCCCATGAAGCTGGTTGCTGTACGATGAGTCCAAAGGCATAACTGTGTTCAAAAAGAGCATCAGCCCATGGCCAGTGTCTGGTATTAACCTGAAGACCCACAAGGAACTTCCGGCTCAGAAGATCACCAAGTTGCTGCTGGCTGTAACTGGAAGGACAGACTAGTTACACCCATTGCTTTTTCTCTTTCTGCAAGAGAAGAGGCCACTATCCGTGAGTGGAGCTAGGGCCCTGATCTCAGGCAGGATGGACAATTTCAAGTTACAGTCTAGACGTTAGCCAGTGAATCAGAATTTCCTGAAACTACTGGAGCTTCCATACCAGGTACTGTAGGTATTCACACACTGCAGCCATGAGTTTGCATCACACAGCAACATGTGCCAACTTTTATAGACACCTGGGTTTTATAGTCAGTGTGCCTGAGGAATGAAGAGCTGTGCAGACATTACTGATTTTCCTTATTGCTACTCCAAAGTTTGGATTTGCTCCATGATCCTCCACCGATTTGTGCTGGAATAGTCAATGGAGCACAGAGTACCTGCTGCTCTCACTTCATGGCAATAGAGCTGCAGTGTGTTCACTGCATATTTGTTGATTATTTTCCCCCCTGCAACTTCATCAATGACCCTTGCAGCAGCACAAGGGGACTTTGTGCGGGTGGCTTGTACAGATGTGCGAGTTGCACAACTAGAGGATTCCTGGGGAATGCTCTAAACCCCTGCCTGCTGCACGTCTCCAGACAAATGTATTTTCCAGCAGATTTGTGCAGAAATAGAGAATCATTATGGTCTCGGTCCTGCCTGGGGCTGAGAGTTTGAGCCTGGATCTAAGAAAGGGCTCAAGCACGTGAGTCTTTTTGTAGGATTCTTGCTAAAACTTAAGCATGCTCATACATGCTCTTGTTGGAGCTAGACCAGAAAACTCAGCACCTCAAAGCACAAAGACACACAGCTGCAGGGCAAAAATCTAGACAATGGGAATTTTTGCTGTTGACCACGATGTTATCGGAACAAGATTCAATATCTATCATCAGCTAAGGGTTCTCCTGCTGCTGCCTGCAAGATCAGAGGGATGGAAGCAGTGGCTGCAGCCTCTAGTAGAGATTCAGCAGCAGCTCCCCAGGAATAGCCAGTGTCCCTCACACCATGTCCCTCCCTCAGAGCAGCAGTAGCCAACATCCAGGACCAGGAACCATGACTGCAGCTTCTGAAAAGGCAAAGTCCTTGCAGAGTCCTCCTCCCTGAGGAGGCCAAAATGGTCCCAATCACAAGGAGGGAGAAGCCATGTTCCTGGGACCTGTGGGTCACAGCCAGAAGAGGCAACTGCAGCCTTTCTATAGTGCAGGGTCTTTGAAAGCTCTAGCACAGGGCCAAGGACCCCAGATGCCACCCATCCAGATAACCCCGTATAGTCAAGGTTCACTAGTTCTGCTCTTGCCCAGTGACAAGAGCTGTAGAAATGCTCCCGATGATGCTTTTGCTATATGGTACCTGGAAGCCATTGGGTTTGTCAGTGTTTTCCTCTTGTTTTCTGTTACCACATTAATGCAGTCCTCCCTGCACATCCTGTTGCCTGGATCTGTCCCTAGGTCCTGTTGGAGGTATCACAGGCAGGGGTAGGACCGCTTGTGACAGCACATGTGAAAATAACCCTTCAGAAGATAAGGAAGCCACTGAAACGACAGACATAGCAGGAGCCAGGAATCCTGCTTCTCTCTGAAATATGCCATGTGAATAAACCATTAAAGAGGGGGAAAATATGGGGAGTGCAAGGAACTCTGCACCAAGCATTTCATTTTCCTTTAGAGCTCAGCCCAGGCTCAGAGAGACAAAGGATCAGGGACTTCACGTGGGGCTTTATCTCCTCCATCCTGTATTTCTGACGGGAGCAAGTGGGAATGTGAGGGCTGACCTTTCCTAGAACCTCTTCCGCTTTTCCTGGAAATAAGATTTCAGTCACATGATAGTGTTTTGCTGCTCTTTAGGAATTCCAGATCCTGAATGAGGCAGACTGTAAACAAGGAAACCTGATACCCGAAGGGCAGAAGGAGGGAGAGAACAAGATGTCCATGGACACTGGAGTGTGTTCAAGCATTGCGACGTGTTCTGCGGTTTGTTTATAGATGTGCCTGTCTCCGGGTGTACAAACACACATATATACACTCCTGCAGAGTACATACCATCATTTTTTACCCTGCATCACTGAAAGCAGCCCGGAGAGAGTCAGTTATAAACAGAGTGATGTTCTCCAGGGCAGGCACTGCTCTTGCAGCCCAGTCCTGACCGCAGCCCTGTCTCCGTGTCTGCAGCTCTGCAGTTTCAAACCCCATTATTTTCTGGCAGGGATTGCAGGGCCTTGTCTGTGGGTGCAAGGAGGTACACGAGCACCCACAAGCCTCTACTCCTGGCTGGCAGGTTATTAAAACCCTGTCTGGCTTTTAAGGAACAACACCGACTTGGGGGGCAGTGGGAATGAGGTGTGGGGTGGGTGCTCGAGAGCAAAAGGAGGATTTTTTGAGCAAATGAGCAGCATGGTTAAAAGAGAGATGAGACAGGCACAAGGAGAAAAACAGAACTTGGAGAACCAGGGGTAAGAGCTGGGTTGGTACGTGACACTGCCACGACCCTTGTCCAAAGGGAAGAAGATAACCCCAGGAGCAGCCTGAACCTCACACTAGAGCGTGCTCTTCCTCCTCCCAGTCACAGGCAGTTTGCAGTCCTATGCCAAACACTCAACTCCAAAGAGCTCCTTAATCCTAACACATTTTTAGCCTTAACGTTAAACATTTACCTCTTATCAGAAAATTAGCCTTAAACCTAATAGAGCTGGAACTC
>VZTO01021924.1:0-29081 GCA_013400615.1 Syrrhaptes paradoxus | reverse complement strand
CAAAATTTTATTTTCTCTTCCAGGATATTTATTTAAGTAATATAAAGCAAGTTGTAAAGCTTTGGGGCGTGCTTGCTGGTTACAAATGTGTTTCTGGCTTGTGTGGTTCACTGGCTCTGGAAAGGAAAACATTTTATTTCTTTGAAGCAGGGAAACTGTGTGGCTTTCAGACCGTTTGTGTTTGGAGACTTCTTTTTAAGCCACACAGAAGGAATGGTAGAGTTCTTCCAGTGCGCTTGATTGACTGGTAACCTTCTGTGAAACTGAAAAGTGCAATATTTGAGCAGCTGATCTGCAGAGCTCTAAGCTGTGGCCTGACTGTTCTGAGAAGTGTCACTTCTGTTAACCTCCTTGTCTTAATTTGCATTGAAGACTTCTTGCTTTGGTCTCATTATTTATTTATTTGCTTTTTCAGTGACTTGGCCTTACGGAATTGCTTTCTTACGTCTGATTTAAATGTCAAAGTAGGAGATTATGGTATAGGATTCAGTAGATATAAGGTAAGTTAATCCAATCACGTACCACTTTTTTTGAAGGATTTGAGACCTAAGGTTATAACAAACATACTTTAAAGTTACAAACAGATACTAGATTGTCCTTTATTTGAATAATGGACTTTCAAAGTATAACTGCCAAATGACCATAGCAAGCTCCTGTAACAGAATAGATGCTCTTTCTAGAGATGAGTGGAATTTATACTTGTAGAAGGAAGCTTGTGGTTAAATCTATCGTCTTTAGGTCCTACTCAGAGAAGTCCTAAAATATGCACAAATCCATTTAATGTTTTAAGAAAGGAAAAATTCAATTACGTTTCTCAATGAAGATGTTCAAAGTATTTAAGTATATCAAGAAAGTGAAAAGTTCAAGGCATTAATTAAAAACATTTTCTGAGTTCCAAGCCTTAAGAAGTTGGCCTTCAGTTTTTCTGCTGTGCAGTAGAGAGAGAACACCTTTCCTCTATAGCATTATTCTCTGCTACTTGGGAAAAAATGGATTAATTGTTTTAATTCTCATTTGTTTGCATAGGGATCACATAAAATCATATTAAGGAAAGGACTGTCAGCTTCTGCAAGTTGATCTAATGTTTATTCAGTCTTTCTGTTTTTTTTTATCAATAATTCAGGAAGATTATATTGAGACAGATGAGAAGAAACTTGTCCCTCTGCGATGGACTGCACCTGAGTTAGTAACAAGTTTTCAAGACAGACTGTTATCAGCAGAGCAAAATAAATACAGTAACATATGGTATGTAGTAGGCTTTAAAATAACTTAAATGAGAGATTTGTGAACATATTTTTAAGTGTTACATAAAGGAGTAAATAATATTTATAGTTAAATTGAATATTGGCCTCATGCACTTCTTTTTTTGTTTCATCTGATGTACAGTAGGTTAATCTCTACAAACCTGAAACTATTATCTTGCTTTGGAAAGATGTTTAGAAATCTGTTGAGAGAACAGATTAAGAAAAAACGTTTAGCAGAAGAATAGGTTTTCATACTAATGAAAGTAATTGCTGTATATTTGCCAAGTGCCTTCAAATGTTTATAAAGGAAGGAAATGGTAAATTATTTTTCCAGTAATATAATAGCTGTGGATGACAAAAAGTTGATCCCACTAGAGCCTGATTCAGTTCCATTGGTGGAACTATAGCATCTTAATTTCTTGCTGCAGCATTTGAGGGTTGCAATTAACTGTTTGTCTCTGCTACCAAAGAGCTTATAGACAGAGGCTAGGGAAAATCTTGAAGATGAAGTTTTTGAAATCGCCAAGTTTCACTTCAGTTCTCAAGTCCTAAGAAATTTGGATAATGGAAATTGGGGCTTTCTGAAAACATTTCTGAAAACACTGTAGTTAAATTCCTGCCTTCCTCATCATTTTGTGCATGTTTTGACCCTCCCTTAATTTTTGTCAGACTGCCAACAAAAATAACAGTAGCTCCCTGTGACTGAGCTCTGGTTTTTGGTGTTGCTGACTTGTGTCGTTCTTTATTGCTAGATATATTTCAAGATGTAAGGAGCCCAGCTGTATTCCAACTTAGAGATGAGCTGGTTTTTCAGCTTCGTGGTGCTACATCTTCTATGTCTACGAACACAGCTTTGCCATGTGCTCTGCAGATGCATTTGCTTCTTTCAGCAGGCTGCTGCTAGGCACNATGTTTCTTGTTTCTACAGGTATGAAGTTCTGCAGTTCTGTTGGCTACCTCCAGAAAAGAGACCAACAGCAGAAGAAGTGCATAGACTTCTAACTTATCTTCGCATGCAAAGCCAAAGGGACTCGGAGATTGATTTTGAACAGCAGTGGAATGCTCTTAAACCAAACACCTCAAATAGAGACACAAATAATTCTGCATTTCCCATCTTAGATCACTTCACAGGAGATAGACTCGGCCACGAGATGGAGGAAGTTCTTACTGTAACTGAAACAAGCCAGGGTCTCAGCTTTGAATACATCTGGGAGGCAGCTAAACATGATCATTTTGATGAATGTGGTCATGTGAATCCTGATGAAGCAATGGCATATACAAGTATTTTTTATCCAGTGGAGGTTTTTGAGAGGTCACTTGCGGAGCAAGGGTCGGGAGCACAAGATGGAAGTGGTCAAGAAGCATCACTTGCTGTCCCTGGGGTTTTACCTGTGTTTGATGCACATAAGCTTTCTGTTGGAAATGACTACTATATCCAGTTAGAGGAAAAAGGAAGTGGTTGCAGCATGAATTTTGATAACCAGTCAGTTGTACTAACTACAGAAGTTGATCATCAAGAAGCTGTACAAGAAAAAAGTTCTCATTTCACGGTTCTCAGGGATCTTGACACTGAAGAATCTAGCACTGACGGGGACTTCTTCCACTACAATACCGATCCTAAAGAGGAATTTTCACCTGCTGCTTGTAGTCCAGAAAGTCCTTTCCAGAATATCTTTAGTGGCGGATCAGAAGAATTGACACACAGAAAAATACTTGGTTTTACTGAAATAAATGATATTCCTAAAGACTTTAAATTAGCTGTTTTAAACTCAACCACAGATGCTAGAAAGACAATAGATCTTTCTGAGAAGGAGTGTTCTAGTCATGCTTCTGAAAATGAAACAATTTCCTTATGTGAAAATATTTCTAACCAGTCTGACTTGGTAACTTTAGAAGAACTTTCTGATAACTTCTTATTTCTTCAAGAGAAAAACTTATTAACAGGGTTATTATCTAACAAAACCAGCAGTGATTTTGGGCAAAAACCAGAAGATGTTCTAAAAAGTATATTAGAAACCTCAAACAGAAACTCCGTAGAGCCTGAGCCTGTGTTGGCTGAAAATGCACAGGTTTTTTCTTTAATCCATGAAAGTCTTAGAACAGTGAAAGATGAAAATTTTAACCCAGTGACAATGAATAAAGATCCAAATTCTCAGTTTCAGACCACTGTAGAGATGGAGGCACCCTTTAGTCCATCTGCAGCACATAAGTCATCTGATAAACATGCAGATCTTCCTTCTTTGAAGGATGAGGGAANTCTTTTGGAAGACAGCCCATCTCCCATACCAAGTGTAGAACAAGCCTTAGAGACACCCGATTCTTTGGATTCTTTAGATGTAAATGAGGTTTTAGAATCTTTACAGGCTCAAAGTCCTCAGAAACTTTTGCCTCCTGATAAACCTGCTGACAGTGGCTATGAAACGGAGAACCTGGAATCTCCAGAATGGACTTCCCATGTCACTGTTGAGGATACTTCCAGTGTAGATACTGCTCTCTGTGTTGTCAGTGAGAACAATGTCAGTGCTTTACCTTCTAATCCAGTCATAATTGTTTCAGAAGCAGCAGCTTGTTTAGATGCTGTGAACAGTAATTTTGAAATAACCCCAAAAGTTTTTCTGGGTGGACATCAAAACTCGTATAGAGACTCTGCCTATTTCTCTGATAATGATTCTGAGCCAGATAAAAAAACAGAAGAGACTGTAAATCTGTCAAGAGACACTGCATGTGTTGTTTCTTCACAAGGAAGAGAAAATAATACCGAAGAGGATTACAGCTTTGAAGGGAGACAGCAGAAGTGTGATGTAAGGAATGACCAAGATACCGAGAATCAAAATGCAAAAGTAGAACTAAATCACAACTTAGAGATGCAAGAGATGGATGTAAGGATGCAGGGGTGTCCTGATGACTGGGCTGAGGCAACTCTGAATTCCCTGGAAATATCGATAGGAAGTAACCTAAGAGATGAAATAAAACTCTCTGAGACTTCCCATAAAACTGTATCTTGTGTTGGCACTAATACTTCAGAACTTCTTTCACACAGAGATTTAAAGTCTGTGCATAACGTACACGGTCCTTTAGATTTAAGTAACAGTGAGAAGTCCTTCTATCACATTGAGGGACAAAAACTGAAAGAGCCAGATATTGAAGGAAAATACCTTGGCAAACTCGATGTTTCTGGAATGCTTGATTTAGAAGATGGTGATGATGCAGATGAGGAAGATGAAAACAGTGATTCTGAGGATGACATGAGGACTTTTCATATGCATAGTCTGAGTTCTGACAGTGAAGATGAAACTGTTCATCAAGTACCCGAGATACTTACTGACAAGGATGATGGGAAACATCTGAGAAGCTTGTTGAAACTTTCAAAACCTCTTAATGAAAGGCAACATGAACATTGGAAAAATGAGAAAAAAGCTGTAACGTTCTTTGATGATGTGACAGTCTATTTGTTTGATCAGGTATCCTTTTTAAAATTACTAAGTAAAGGTTTTGTTGGTTTGGGGTTTTTTTAAACAAGATGGGTAGAATATCTTACAATGTGTCCACAAATATTATTACAAGATCACCTTTCTTGTCTTAGCAAAGTTAGATCTTGTTTGTGATGTGGGTTATTTTTTTCTTTAAGAAAAAACCCTTTTTTTCTTGGCTGTGTTGCAGAGGGTGTACTTACCTATCACAGCCCTTTTCCTTCAGAGAGTATATCCTGGAATCTAATGATCTTCAGTTCAATCTTAACAGAAGCTTAAATAACTCTTCTGCTGAGGGAAGCTTTCTCATGGCTGAGGATAGGTATAATCTTAGTCTGAGTTCTGGTATAAGTATTTTATCTAAAGTAAAGTGCTTGAAGAAGATAGCTATAGTCAGATAAAACTTACTTTGTTGGGGTTGACTGGTGTGAGGAGCTCCAGTCAAATTCCAGCAACAGTGGAGCAGTGGAAGGAGAGAAAATTGAAATCTGTCACTCTGATCTCCCTTTTGTGGCTAATTTAATAGCTTTGCAAGCAGAAATAAGAATGAAATATGTGTGTGGCATGAGCTTGTCCCTGGTTTTGTCACCTTTTGATGACACCAGCCACTCTTCCCACCAATTCGGAAACGACACTTTGAGTTGGATCATGCCCCAAATGATGACTAAATACTTGTTACCAGGGAGAAGCTCAGGCCTGAGCATGTGGGTCTGTGCAGTGGTAACTCCAGTCAAATTATACCNTAAATTTATCTTAAACCATAATCAAAGATGTGAACAGTATTAGGTAATGCTACTTTTTATTAATCCAGTGTGATTCAAGTTCAGTGAAATACTGATCTGCTTATAAAATTCAAGGTTATCTTTGTTTCCCTGTCTGCTTTATCAATTTTTAACTTCTGTAACTTGATATAAAGGGGATTTTATTTTAATGTTATGGTAACTAAACCAGTACAGTGAGTTTAAAAGAACAGTCACCTTGTCAAGCTTTGGAATTGTTGCTTATGATGACGCACTTAAATAGTAGAGGTAATTGTGTTTTGAAATAGAGAACATAGGTGATAGATTTGTGTTTAGGCAGTCTGTAGAATAGTAATCCTTTTGTCAGAGGGAGAGGGGAAAAAATAGCCATGTTTAAACTGCTCTTAGTTGTTGAACTCTTATTACAGTAACTGATAAAATGTTGGCTGTTTCAAATACTGGTCATACAAAGTTTGTCTCTTTAGCCTGAAGCATGATTAAGGGGTAAAAAAAAAAATCTTAGGAGATGGAATAAAGCTTTATTAAATAGAAAAAACCCTACCTTTGTCAGGCTGACAAGGGAACCGTTTTCAATTGGAAGGTGTTCCAGCTTTGTTCCTAGAAATACAAAGCCTTTATATGTCATACATAATATTTAAATAGTAATTTCCTGCATGCATGTTGGTATAGATTTGATACCACTTTCTTTGCAGACAGAAGTACATGCATATGCTTAATCTTATAACTCAAAGCTTTGTTGTGTGGTAATAACTTAAGAGTTTACAGACCATTTAATTCCACAGGAGGTTTGATGGCAGGAATGGGAGAGTGTATTTTCGAATGCTTGTAACTACAGTCATGGATTCACTGTGTGTACAAGCGAGTTAAATAAGTTATTCTGTTTGCCTTAGGAAACGCCAACTAAGGAGCTGGGAAACCGTGCAGCAGACTTGAACGGCGACGGCTCTCACAGCACTCCTGTTCCATCTTCGAGCTTTAATTACTTAAACAGATTTGCAAATTCAGAAAGCTCAACAGATGAAGAAGGTACTTGAATATATTTATGAACAGCGGGGGCTGAGACTGTTTTATGCATGGTTTTTAATGCAATGTCATTTAAATTATAAGTGATTTGTAAATTCACCGCACCACACCGACTTCAGTTTTGCATGCTAAGCATACACTTCAGCTAGGCTCAGACACTAGTGTTATGCTTATCAAAGCTTGTAATGGGGTACTGGTTGTTTATATATTGATGTGTCAAGGGTATCTTGAGGCAACCAAACTGTGGGTGACAAATCTTTGTGACCCCCAGGGCTACAAGAGAACCTACAAGTTTTGGGTTAATGCAATCTTCCAGGGGCTTTCTTTTAAAACTGCACGTGGCTTTATGTTACTGTAAATTGCCTCTTTCCTTTTTTGTTTCCCAAGGTGGGGGTTTTGAATGGGATGATGACTTCTCTTCTCCAGAGCCATCCTTTGTATCGAAGGCAGCTAATAGTCTTATTAGTTCTAAACCACCTCTTCAGTCATCAAAGTACTTCTCTCCACCTCCACCTTCCCGGACTCTTGACCAGAACTGGTCACATTCATCCCCCTATTCCAGATTCTCTATCTCTCCTGCAAACATGGCAAGCTTTTCTCTTACGCATCTTACAGATTCAGATATAGAACAAGGAGGTAAGTAGTTTAGTTAAAATATTTTTTTTTAACTACAAATTAAATACTTTTTGCAAAGATATAAGTAATAGATACGAGAACTCTTTTTCTATTTTAAATACTTAATTTAGAGATGTATTTTTAACACTATAAAGTTTTGTCTGGTCTTGTATTTTGGTTAAGATATAGATTTCCATTTAGATTGAGGTTATTTGCATCCAAATTTTGATACAAATTTGCTGTTGAATATTCTACAGAACATTTACAGGACAAGTTCCCAATTTTTCTGTTCAGAAAAACAGTGCTATATTTATATAAATCAAATCTATGGAGTCCTTAAGCACTTCTGTATAGCTGCCACACTCTGGCAGTTGAATAATTGTCATTATTGCACTCTCATAAGTCAGAATTTTATTTTCATTGCACAGGATGAGGATGCTAGGAACATAAAGTTGCTGCCAGTCTTGTCTAAGCTTATTTTACAGTTCAGTTTCTTTTCTTGTTGTTTTTTAGAAAGTGCATTCTTGACATTCTGTCAAGAATTGCAACACATTTTCTAGAGCTTTGAGTAGGATAGTTTCTGTTAGGAGAGCCAAACAATCTGTCCATAGCAATATTGAGTACTAGCAGTATTTATTAACAGAAGCTTTCTTGTCTAACAAAAACCTTTTTTTTAAGCTTTGATACATTTTTTTGGGGAGCACAAATAAGCAGACTTGAATCACTTCAGCATATTAATAATCTTGATGAAATGTTGCATTATAAAAAATATTACTGACTGCTGAGCATTGCTAATGGTCAATGTCCATAAAAATGTAATCAGTGTTTATATAGAGAGTTGTATTGTTCTTGTATTGTGCTTATTGATTAGATAATGTTTGCTGCTTAGTAACTTACAGATAAGAGAGATTATTTTGGAGATCCTACATTGCCTTACTTGTCCTAAGAAGTGACATTGAACTGTGTGATTTAAGCAGATGTCTAAGTATAAATGTACCAAATGTTTACAGTAGATGAAAGCTCTAGGGAATGATTAACCAAAACTTGGAAGTGCGAAACAGCAGAATGGCAGTTTCTAGGTAGAGTCTTAGAGAGAAGTGAGGGGTGTGCAGAAGAATCTCACTGTACCCTGTGACCTTTCCTCTACTAATAGGAAGCAGTGAAGATGGAGAAAAAGATTAAATGAATTAAAACTTCCTTGGACTACATACATAAAACACAGACTTTGTGTCTGAAACTTCTTTATCTAAACTCTGGATCCTACTGGAGTAACACAGGTAATCAAGAAGAACTAAGAAATGAAAGTAAACACTGAAAGCAATGTTAAATCAGGACATTAATTTGAATGTTTATTTAACTTTGTAATGTATTTTTAAATCAGTGCAATTTTGCTTTTCATTGGAAGATGATTCTGCCGCTGTTTTCAAGTACTTGAAGTATTTTTCAGATAACTTAAGAAACAAGTGAAGCAATTACACTACAGTCTGGTTTATGTATGAGATTGTATAATATTCTTTTTATATTTTTCCATGTAGTTCATTACCTATTTGAACATACACCTGTTGTAGAATTGTGTATAACTGTCCTGTGCAGCAGGTGGCTGTGTTGCTGAAGCTGTATGAATGATAGTTGATCAGTAGTGAGCCATATTTATTCAAAAAGATATCACTACATATTACTTTGCTTATTACAATTGCACTATGGGTTATTCTTCCTTTATCTCCTGTTGATGTACAGAATCAAAATCTTAAATCTTTCAAGGAAAATAAGACAAGTTGAATTGGCCCAGTTATCCAGTTTAATTTGTCCTTTTTGTAGCCTTTGCTATGCACGGTACTTGTAAAACATACATAACTTCTGAGTGTTATGTTAGACTTGCTGAAATCTTATATTCAGTACCATTTCTAAATGATAATGATGATAGATCGATTGTTAGTGTTCATGTTTTATAGGAAACTGGAAAAGAATATATGATACATTCTGGAATTTTTAGGTGTAAGAGATAATGTCTCTGAATTCCTGAATATGATCCTACTGACTGCTAAAACTGTAACAGCATCTGACTATATCATTACTAGGGGCCTTCCAGTTTTTATTGTGATTTCTGCCTTGAAAAGAGGAAAAATTGGCTGTACAAAACTATGGCATTTATGAATCTTATAAAAAGACTAATTTCAGTCGACTGGATTGGGGCACACTTGGCCTTTCTGTTGTACATTCTGTAAATTTTGAAGCTCACTCTTCTGCTGGCTGCAGATTGGGGCTGCCATTCAGAGGCCTGTGGTAAAACTACCTCTCAGTGATGTTATGGCAATTAAGAACTAGATTAACGGTTAATGCCCAATTTTGCACCCATTATAAGGCCAGTCCTATTTTAAGATGTCTGCAAGGCTCCATAGTACATTTTGAAATGCACACTGACCCAAAGATCCAATATAGTAAAGTTTGCTCTGAAGCTGTGTGTAGAGAAGGGAATACAGTGTGGGGTTTTTTTTTTTTTACCTTCATGCTCAATCATGCATTTAGCTAGCTTAATCCTTTAAACTGCTTGAAAAAAAAATTAATTATTACTCCAGAGTGAGTTCAGTTGAGAAACAAATCCCTGACCTCTTGGAATGCCTTATGAAGCTGTGGATCTGTAGGAAACACTGATAGGAACAGTTTACCTGGCTTCGTATTTTGTATTTTAGTGTACTAAAATAAAAACTTACTAAAATACAAAGTATTTTGTGATTTAGTGGCTATTTTGGCAGGGCTTCAGATAATGGTGGTCCAAGTGCTCTGTGTTCAGATCCAGTCACCAGAGAATTTTCATTATGTGAAGTATGGGAAGACCAGATATTTTCAGATGTGTAAAGTTTGTTTTTGTATACCTCTATATGCGTTTTGACTTTTTAAAGTGTGTTTTTGAATGACAGGAATATGTTAATTGCTTTTTTCCATCGTTAGTTAGCCCTTAACCAGAATGATTTCTGTACCGATCAAAAGGGAATGATTTCGTTACGATGTTATTTGAAGTTGCCAATGTATTGTTGAGAGAACTTTTTCTGATGAGGCACTCAGGTTCAGAATTAGTCAGAACTGTTCTTCAGTATGAAGTGAGGAACTGAATTTTTGGTGGAATTTTCCCCAAACATGATTTAAGAGGCAAAGCCAAGTAGTTCTTCAATACAGGCTTACAGTTTATACTGTAGAGGGTTTAAGGAAGCTGTGCACTACTCACAATATTTTAAAATATGTGATAGACTTTGTACACAAATTATTGTTTAGAAATTCTGTAATTCCAATGTTACCTCCTTGGTACAGCTAGATTAAGGTATCTCATCTGTCTATTTCTCACCATAGTCAGAATGAAACTCCATAATGGTCTGCAAAGAACATGTGGGCGTATCTGCCTTGCATGGTGAAAAATCTGTTGTATCAGACCTGGAGTTCAGCCTTAATTTTGAATAATTTAAAATATAGTCCAAGGTTAAATAAAAGCTTATATGGCAGAATGTTACAAATTGGTTGTGCATTTTGTTTCTTATAATTCTGGAAAATCAGATGTTTATCCTGCACATGAGAAATTCCCTTTGCTTGATGGTAATCTAAGATTTTTATTCTTTACCCTGCTTTAAAGAAAACCTTACATAGGAAGTGAAAGTTTACTCCTTTGTCCATATGGACTCATTGCTAATTAATTGCCAAAGGAGCATTTTTTTCCAAAACGAGCTGGGATGTGTATGACGTTAAGCAAGGCAATGTCCTTTTAAGCTGTACAATGAAGAGAGAGAAATATTTAAAGTTTACTCACCGCAGTTAAACGATGAATTTTAATTTCAGTAATCCACTAGGCTGGATTGCAATAATATAAAGTCTTTTTTGGAAAAATTTATAGTTAAAACTCTGATCAACTACTAGCAATATTTAAATACCTGCGTAGCAGTCAGTGGCACAGTGAAGATAAATCTGTAATTCCAACATGTGACATTATAATTAGGTGATTTGTTACAAATTGTTCATTAAACCATATGTAATTTCTTGCACTAGCTACTTAAGCATGGTTTCCGTTTTAGAGGTACATGTATCTATTTTCAATGGTTTATTGTGAAGGCTGGTTACATTTTAATTCCTTCTCTAGTAGAATACCTTGATTATTTGAATAATGAAGGCATTGTCTCAATTTGGCTACTAAAGCTATTTAAGAGATCTGATTTTTCCCACCTAAGGAAGTTGGTTTAAAAGTGAGGATCTGTAGTGAGAAGCCAACAAAGCGAGAAAAGTGTCCAATTCTAGTGGAAACACCTGTACTCCCCCAAATCCCCAAGCTGCAGATATGTTGCATGTATAACTGCGTTCATGGAAGCTGCCATTTTCATGGAAATGAGCAGGTTAAACATTTTTTCATATCCTTGTTGATGCACTAATGAAAGCCATTTAAGCCTCATTCTTTTTATCAGTATTTTTAGCAAATTTTTGTGTAGTACTCAAATCTTTTTCATGAGGAAGCTGGTTTGTAGAAAGACTTTTTTTTTTTTTAAGATTAAGCACTATGCTAAAACGTCAGCATTGTCAGGTGTTAGTGACATGTCTGTTTTTGTTGGAGTTGGTGAAAGGTGGAATCCAAGTATATTAGCCTTATAAGAAATAGCCTTAAATAAGAATGGAGTACACAAAATTACTTCAGCTTTAAGTCATACAGAAATATCCTTGTATGTTAATGGTTTTGGTACAAGACTGGAAAAAATCTAGAGGAGAGTCAAACATCATGTAAACTTATTGAAAATAAGTATTTGTAATACCAGCAGCCTGTTTTTCAGAAACTTGAATATGACTTAGTTTTGTTTATGAAATTGTTTGAACTTGCACAGATGTAGGTGTAACTTAAATGATAAATGGTACTGATGTGTGTGTATATATAATGTTTAATTCTATTTGTAAATGAGAAACTATGTAACAAAATCCTAGGTATGAGGTTTTCCTATTGTAATTTAATACAGGTATGAGGTTTATGGCAATATATCATAGTTAATGAAATTTCAGGTCAAAATGTCTTTAAATTGTGTACATTTTTAAATTGTAATTTCTACTGTATATTGATTATCATGCATAGTGTGATTCAAGAAACTGCTTGTAATTTAAAAATATTTAATATTAAAAATAAAATACAGTTATATATTTATAATCTCTTTGTCTGTTTGTTCATTCTTAAACAGATGCCTGCAGTGGATCAGGTCCACAGTATAGTTCTGCTGTAAAATGTATTTGTTAGTGTCCAAGGTTGGAAAAAGTACCAAAAACTCAAAGCTACAGTCCCAGCAGATGAGTCAACGCCAAGCAGTGCAGTCACCTTTGATTTCTTCCAGTAGCAGCCTTGTGTGAGCTTCGGGTAACCCATATACACAGTCAGTAGGGAAGCAATACTTGAAACACAAACAGTGCAATTCTGAAAAATTAATATTGTTTTTAATCCTAGAATTAAGCATCTGTAGGAAGATGGAGGTTTCAGCATTTCAGAAAAGAGGTTAATGATATGTTTTCTCAGTATTCATTGAATTTATTTCTAGATAGTGATTTTTTTTTTTTTTGAATTTTCTTTTTTTAATCTAAGTGTATGTGCTGAATGGTTCCCCGGTAAACATTGTACTTGTGTGTATTGGCAGCTGCTTTCAGTGAGATGGAGGCAGTTTCAGCCTGGGCGCTCTGGAGGCAGGAGGAGGGCTGTGTCTTCCCTTTGAGCCTGTTCACCGTTAAGGCTGTGATGACACATGGCAGTTAGTGGTGGATGAAGGCTGCTGTGGAAGCCCCACATCAGATCGCAGCTGTTCTGAGTCCCGACAGCTGTTGAGACCTGGGAATGAGGAACTGATATCAAGATGACTTCACTTCATGAGGTAAAATGTAACTACAGGGCTGAAACTGGACCGAGGCAGCGGGTGTTATTGAGAACAGATGTGAAAGATCCCATGGCTCTGAACTGGTCATCTTATATAGAAGCTATTACCACTGAATTTGAGCACTTGCCATCTCTGCCGTCAGCAGCCTTCCTGACAGGGATGGAAGGGCTTTGTCTGTGTTAGGTGCTTTCTCACACAGGTGCCGTGATAACCCGCACAGCCCTTGGCAGAGCAGAGCAGAGCTGAGACAGGCGAACTCCTGCACCCGCGGACACCCCACCTGCCACAGTGAGTACCGGGCTGACCCCTGCGCTGACACTGAGCTGATGGCTGAGCGGCACCTCGGCACGCTGGGAGTGCTGCCTCCCCCCCTGGCCTTCTGGAGTCCCCTCAGAGCCCCAGGACCACCCAGACCCCAGGAGCCTTGTGCTGGCTCCAGGCACTGCCTCCCCTCATGGGGGTGGAAAGGGTGGCGGCAGCGGCCGGTCGCAGACCCGTTATTCCCAGCCCGGCAGCTGAGGCGCGAACACCCGCCCAGACCCGCCCCCACTGCTAAAGTGACGTGTCGCGGCGTGTCGCGGCGGGCGGGTGGCAGCGCAGCCACCTGCGGGCGAGGCGGTGGCAGGGCCGGGTCTGACGGGGCCTCGGGGCTCAGCCGCTGCTCCGGGGAGGGCTCTGGGCCGCGGCAGCAGCAGCAGCACCTGCCCAGGGGCAGCGCCTCCCCAGCTCGTCCCTGGGGCTCTTCTCTCCGCGTGAGGCTGGCCCTGGTCCCTCACAGACCCTGCTGACAGACCCTGCTCAGCGCAGAGAGCAGGCGGGGCCCCGCTGCCCCACAGACCCTCCTCCTGCTCCAGGCTTCTCACAGTCTCCCTATGGCACCCCTCGGGCCCTAGGCACCTTCTCCGCAGCTGACGGCAGCGGTAAGTCACAGAGGAGGGACACCAGCCCTGAGGGATGGGTGCAGAGGGCAGAAAATTAATTGGCGTTTGGCTGTTCTCTCTCTTTGGTTTCTTTTGGCTACCCCAGTCTGTTCTCCATCTCCGTTTCCTCCTCGCACACCCTTGCCATTGCCCTGGGGGTCCAGGCAGCCTGGCCCTGGCTCCGTGAGGTGGTTCCCAGGCTTACAGCAGCGTGCAGCAGTCTGAAAGCAAACTTCAGCCAGCTAAGCACCCTCTTATTCCACGTCATCCTGTTGCTTTCCCCTAGCCTGCAGTTTTAAAGACTACTTTGCTCCCACAGTTTTCTGAAGCTTCCTTTCTCTTGGACTTTTCTTCCAGCTTTCTCTGCTGGCTGTCTCCATGGACATCCTCTTCACCGAGTCCAGCGGGCTGTTTTCCTTTTCTCATTTCTCTGCTCTCCCCAGCAGTGCTTTGTGCACTGGAGGGGTCAAGTTGACTGCTCCCCTTTGTGCCCACCTTTACTTTTCTGTCCTGCAGTTATGCCTTTTCTGCCCGGTGAGTTAGACTGAGTCCAGAACAAACCCAGTGTTTGTCTTTAGTTCTATTTTCTTGCTTAAGACACCCTGTGTTTCTAGCATTTCTTCTGTGCTCCCACAACACAAGCTATTCGGTGCTGGTTTTCTGTTAGCATTTGTCACCTGGGTGCTACCCTAACCAAACTGCTTTGTGAATTCCTGTCCTTTCTGGCAAAGTTGCCTCTCAGGTAGTAAGGAACCTGGGGATGGCCAGGATGCCCTCGCAGGCAGAGAACTGACTCACTGTGAATGCTGAGCAGCTGGAGATGTTCCCTAAAGAAATGAGAGAAGAAGTGATACTGCAACACACCCAGGAACTGCTCACCACCTGCTCTGGCTGAGGTTGATGTCCTGTTCTGGGACAGCCAAGCACCTGTGGCTAGTTTGTTTGGGTTTTTTAGTTGGCTCACCAACTCTCTAACAACTCCTACATAACAGCATCAGAAGAATTTTTTTTTTTTCCAGAACTGAACCTTTCTATGACTACATGGACTAGAAGAAAGTGGAAGGGAAGCATTTTGGAAAGAGTCTCAGTAACACTGATTGTTGGTGTTAGAGGCAGGGTTGCTGTGAGGCTGCTGTCCTCAGATGTAGTGTTGGCACAGAATCTGGGCTGGGGGAGGGTAAAATTTCAGTGCTGTCATCTGCCCTGCTAAGGTGAGGAAGGAACATTGACGTGGCTTTTTGGATAACCTGTAGAATAAATACTGCTCTGTTGCCATTGAACTGGGACAGAAACTGCAATTAAGCTCCCCTGTTACTTGGTTGTTGTTGGGAGAGGGAAATGCTTTTTGTGTTTGTGTGCGTGGTGGGGACTAGCCAGAATGCAGAGATGCTGTGGCTGAAAACACGTTGCTGGCTAGGAGTTTCTGAGGCTAGGAGTTAGTGTGTCATGTTTCCATCTAGTGGACTGCTCATAAAGCAGTGGAAACCTGTTTCTACAAAAAGCAATTACAGGAGTTCAAGGGGAAACTACTTTCTGAGTAAAAGCCTGAGGGTTCTGTCAAACACCCTGTGCACAAGCCTGCATACCTACGAGGCGGTGTATGGTTTTATTGTGACTTCTTGTAACTAGAGCTGGAGAAAACAGAAGCACATGAGATCAAAAAACAGAGGCAATGTGTTAGCAAACCTAATTGACCATTGTACTCCTAAGATATTTTGAGTTGTGGTTCACTCTTCCCACAGGAAGACTGGGTCAGCTTGGAGACCTTTTTCTTACGTACCCTGAGAGAGGAGAAGTCCCTCCAGTTGGAGGCCTACTTACAAGAAAGTAGACACGTGTCTGTTTTTCACTTGACTTCCCGTATGTGAGGACAGCAGTAGATGTTTCACTGCATCTTTGTTTCAGTGGTTCCATTTGCTTTGCTCCCCCTGTAACCTCTTCCTTCCAGCTGAAGGAGGATCTGTTGTTCTCTAAAAAGGGATTTTCTCCTCTGGTCATCTTGACTAATAATATTCACAACTTCTAAACCAAACATCACTAAAGTGAGAACCAAGCATGGTTTTCCAGTAGTAAGCAAGTAAACAAACATATCAAACAAACCTGCATCAGAGTTTTTTGTTCAGCATGGAACTGTGCAACAGTTACAGATGTTGGTGTCATGTTTTTACAGCACGTTGATGCCTAATACCAGTACATCTACGAAAAGATGAAGACTAAAACCAAAGGAAAGAAGCACAGGCATACTGTTGACAAAGAAACATTTTCTGAGCAATCAGCGATGAGAAAAAAAGAATTGGTGAAATGTTTGCGACACAAAGAAAGGAGGAATGGGGGAAATAAGGAGAGCAGCAAGATCACTACAGCCAGAGCCAAGCATCCCTGGAGCAATAAGGACAGGCATTTGAGGAGACTGGAAAGCAACGAGCGGGAGAGACAGAGAATGCACAAGCTCAACAATGCGTTCCAGGCTTTGCGGGAGGTGATCCCTCATGTGAGAGCTGAGAATAAACTTTCCAAAATAGAGACCCTCACCCTGGCCAAAAATTACATTAAATCCTTGACCTCCATTATTCTCAATATGTCCAACGGACACTTTCCAGCAGCAGAAGGGATGGGGGGAGCCTGGGGGTCCAAACTGTACCAGCTTTATCAGCAGCAGCATGGGGATGATGATCATGAGGAACAGCTACAAAAATATTCTACATAGGTTTATAGCTTCAGCCAAACCACCTACAGTTAGCTGCTACCATCATTCTTTTTCCTTCTTGCATGATAATACATGTCAGTACAGAGAGGTTTTAAGAGGTTATTTTTTGCCACCAGCTATCCCGTTTTTTCTTAAAAAGACAAACACGTAACACTCATGGCTATAGCTGTATAAGATAAAAAAATTACCTTAAAGTATAAGAATTTTTCTGACCTTAATGGGTACATTTGTGTGGTGCATCAGGGTCTGGAAACATGTAACACTGTAGTTGACTTGAAATTAGAGTAACTTCTGAAAATTACCCTCCCTTGAAGGGCTGTGAGTTGAGTGTCTAAGGTCTGTGTCACCCGAGTTCCCGAGAGCTTGTTGAGAATTTGGCTGTAGCGCTGTTCACCAACTGTTCTTATCTATCCTGCTAAGGAGGAAATTAAAATTGNGCTGTAGCGCTGTTCACCAACTGTACGGTGACTGTTCTTATCTATCCTGCTATGGAGGAAATTAAAACTTATGACAACATTTGACTAACTTGATGAATGAAGTGACATGTATGGGAAATCGGCCACTAAATATGAGTATTTATGTTGAGCATTTATGATCTGCTCTGATAATTTTCAGCCTTGTAAAGCATAAAAACTCTTGAAGTATTTGTTAATGTAAACATCTCCAAACCTTTATTAGATTGTAAGCTCTCTAGAGTAAGGACACTTCCTGCTCTGTGTTTCCAGAGCATCCAGCCTCAGGGAGTTTTTCTTTAGTGGATCTCTGGGTGCCATTGTAATACAAAAAATAAGGGACAAAGGACTTATTTTTCCCAAAACTATGATAAAACTGCTTTAGTATAGTCATAAGTTAGACAATGATCTATGCAATTGCAAATCATGTGCTAATGAAGCCTGTAACATGATCAGGATTCTTTCTGTGTTAGTGCTAGATTCTGGTGTTATGAAACACAATAAATGAAGCAGGAGCTCTTCAAGAAAAGGGAAATAAGCTTTTTTTTCCTTTCATCTTATTGTAAAAAGTTTCATGTCAACTGAGGAACTGTTATAGCTGAAGAAGAAGCTGAGGTGCCCTCAGCTGGAATTGTGTTGCCTACAGAAGCCCTGGGCCACAGCTCTTCACACCCACATCCCCGCAGCCCTGTGCTGGCAGGACAGCTGCTGCTCTGGGGTGTGGGTGGCAAAGGCAGGATCTGGTGTCTCTCACGCCAGTGGAGTTGATGGCAGTACACGGTGTGGTCCTGCTCCTTGCACAACAGGGCTGTCTGGGGAGGAACGGTACCTGAGGAAGGGTTTATTTGATCTGTCACAGAAGGGTTATGCTGCACTGTGTAGTTTGTAACATGCTCTTTATTTTTCTCCAGAAGGGCTGATGGTGTGATGATTTCATTTGGACTAAAAGGTAAGGTTTCCCAGACAGGAATGGGAATTATTTTTCTCCACTGTAGTCATCTATGGGTATGATGGAGAACAACGGAACGTTTTGTATGTGTGGCTGCCTTACTTGAGAGAGAAATTATTTGTATCCTGCCTTGATGTGGGATTTTCTTAGTTTCTGATCTGTTTTCACCCTAAAATAGTTATCATCAGCCCTCCTCCTACTCCAGTGTTAATGACAGTGTTTCCCAGTGCGTTACAGATCTGACTGCATCGCGGCACTGCATCTTCCCTCAGCCAGCAGCACCCCGTGCTGGTAAAGCCTTTCCTGCACTGTGTGTCGTCTGATGGCCGTGGCAGAAATCAGGAACACCAGGGCATGTTCTTGCAGTTGTTCTACTTTGCATCTCAGGTAAGAGAGCGTGTTGCATGTTATTTGGTCACTGCTCACCCCCCAGGTCCCTGCAAACAGGACCTGAGGGGCTCTTGGTGACAACAGACGGAGCTGTAGGGAGGATGTAGCGACCGGCTCTGTGCAGTTCTACAAGTTACGCTGTGCCCTGCTCCGGGGGTCCCGGGGAGAAGCCGTGCTGGTTCGGGTAGCAGCGCCCTTGCCCCGCTGGGGCTCCCGGAGGCTGCACAGACCGCGCGGGTCCCGCTGTGGAGCTGCGCGGAACGGCCCCGGGCAGCTCGCGCCGCCGGCGTCCCGCCAGAAGGGGCGTGGCGCGAGGCCTGGCCGCGAGCTGCGGGTGGTCTCTGCCGGCTGTGAGGAGCGATCGCCAGCGCAGCGAGCGGGCCGCGGGGCCGAGGAGGTACCCGGGAAGGGGCGCGGCGGGACGGGCAGCGTTGCCGGTAAGGGTGGGCGCTTTGTTGCGGCGTCGTTTCGCTGGGAGGGAGCGGGCGGCGGCCGGGAGGCGTTTTGGCGGGCTCGTCCTCTCGCGAGAGGAGCCGCGGGCGGTGCCGCTCTGGAGGCAGCGCGGGGAGGCCGGGCTGGGCGGGCCGGGACTCCCCGCTGCGGCTCCCACAGCAGCTCCGGGCGCTACTTCTGGCGCCTTTGGCTGAAGCTGGTGCTGGGGTGGCCGGCGTCTGGGCAGGGAGGGACAGACCCGCGCCGTGCTGGGGCTGGGACATAGCGGCAGGCCCCGCAGAGGCCCAGCAGCTCTGCTGAGGAGCGCTGGAGCCTGTGCGAAGCGCTGCAGGACGGGGTGCCTTCACCGTGTCGCAGCGGGGAGCTCTGCCTCAGGGGAAGGACGATGCCCCGGGGGTGTGGGCTGCAGAGAGGGCTTGGGGGGGGGGCGGCTCCTCTCTCCCGGCTGCAGCGGTGGTGGCCTCAAATACCGGCGCCGTCTGGTGTCAGTGGAACCTCCATCATTAGAGGTGCTCAGAGACTGAACGTGGCTTGGAGCAACCTGGTTGTATCAGCCCCACAGGGGTGTGGACTGGGTGATTTCCTGAGGTGCCTTCCAGCCCAAGTTCGGTGGTTCTGTGTGCTATACGGTAAACTATGACTAAGTGCTCCTAGATCATGGTAAAATTTTCTGTAGGATTCTTTAAAAGGTCATTAGTCCACTAGACGGGTGCATTATAAGGGAGATCTGAGAGTTTCCAGATAATAAATTTCCCTGAAATGTTCTTGCTGGGCAGCAATGCTTTAATTGCTATTTTTTTTGTCAGAGGAAGGAAACCAATTAGTTGGAAAAACAGTATTTTAACAGTGCCCTTGATGAAGAATTGCACAAACTTTAGGAACCACTTGCTGCTGTTACTGTTACACAGTTTAAATGCTTGGTGGTGTATTCCTGACAGGACTTCCTGCAAACAAGGAGGTGTTATTTCAAACCCTAAGCCCAAAATGGCATGTAATATCTAGCTGTAAATACAGTGGCAGAGGAAACATGAAGGTTACCTGTTCTCTGAACACAGCCATCCCCGATGGCTGTTGGGCACAGGACATACGCCTTTTAATAGAATGACAACTGCTAGTTCCACAATGGTACTTTCCTACAAAGTGCTGCTTGCTTGGACATGTTAAAAGTGATTTTATAAGAAGCTTTTTTTTTACTAATAAATTACTTTTATTTTTTCAAAACAACTTCATTTTAAAGTCACTTTTCCTTATTTTAACTAGCCACAATGACGTATTTTTAAATTAAATATTTTTCTAAATAATAGTTTCAGAAGGCAAATAACTCAAACAACATAATTTATCTTTAATTCACTTAAACCCAGCATTTTACAGTAAAGTAAGTGAACCTTGGCAAAGGAGGGAAAAATGCAAAGGTACGTTATAAAGCTTTTTGTATGAAATCAGTTTGATTGTTGGACATGTAAACACTATTAAAAGAAAAAATCTTTTTGATACAATGCAGAGAAAATACAGTCCTAATAATAAAAATATATGGAATAAAGTTATTTATTTGGACAAGGTACTGTGCAAGTTATGCAAAACCTATTATGTTAATTAATGCAAACATGTTATTTATGGTACTCCCACAATGTATGTATAAACCAGAAATCTCTAATCACATACGGGAAAGATCAACAGGGTTTTTTATACAGTAAAGCATCTTCAATCTTCATTCACATTTGGACTTGGAAACAGTGCTTTCCTTGGCATTAAAATACCAAAGATATTCTTTAAATACGTGCAAACGTAAGTTTTACTTCTACAAATACAGTACTGAGACCACACCACACCTCATCATATAAAAATAGCTCCATATACAGTCACACAAAGAGAGGAAAAACGATTGTAAACTGCTGCCAGGGGAAAAACGTGGTGCCTTCCTGAAGCTACTGGGAGAGGCTTTTTCAGCACTTCCCAAGGACGGGATTTCAAATAGTAATTTCACATCACAACCAAATGAAGATAAGTAAGACAGGAAAAAAGGTTTTTCTGAGAATAAAAAGTGGTTTCTTGTTGGAAGAAGGGATGAATCAATCACTAAGAAAGCAGAGCTTCCTTCTGAACCCATGTTACCATACCTTGGCAAACTCCACTGATATCAGTAAAGTTGTTTTGCATTCCTGCACTGTGAATTCAGAATCTTATTCAAGACCCCCTCTTGTCTTTTACGCTATGAAAGCATAATTTGCAATGATCTAGAACACAGCCTAACTCCTCAAGGTCTGGTGCCTTCCAGCCTCATTAGGTAGGCATCCACATACCTCAATTGTCCTGGTTCCAGTTAAGAGGGAGACAAAACACGATTTACCACCGTTTGGACGGACAGTTTAACATGAGACTGTCACTCATACTCGGACTGAATAGGACTGCATTCTCTACCCAGTCTCAATGCAACCAGTGGTTCCACTTGTTGATTAAAGTATTACTCACTGTGAGCAAAGACAGCAAAAACTGGCCCTTAGTGGTAACTGCACCCTAAACAGAGTTGTAAAGAATTTAATTTTACTGATGGGAGCAGGAATAGCATGACCGAAATACATGCTTATATAAGCAGGACTCACAGGAGCGGTGTTAGGTGCATGTATAAATGCTTGTACAGTCAGGATCAGTTCTGTTTGCCTGTAATTAATTTAAATTTATATGACACCTTCATCTCCGCTCAAATATGAATCTAAGAATAGTGTGCAAGGTGTGTGAATACAACAGAAAGGTAGGGAAAGTAACTAATGTTCATAAAAAAACAAGTAAATGTAGTGATCATCTGCAAAGACATTCACATTCGTATGGTTGTGTAGCAACTGTGGTAAAGGGTCAGAAAGACAGTGCGGCTAAAAAGCTTGCCGGCTTTGACAAAACCATTAGCTCTATCAAGTCACATTTTACACATGATGTAGTAGAAGAAATCAGTAGTTAAAATACCCCATTGCAAATTCCAGGTCAGTAAAATATATTAGTAGCACAAAAAGATCCTGTTTTTCTCTCCAGGCAATAGACATTTAGTTTCTTTTTAAATTATACTGACTACTGCTTGTTTGCAACACAAAGATGGCGATAGTTTAACAGTTGACAGCATTTCTGTCCAATTCTTGACTTTCACTGATCAGCAGAGGGGTTTTAGAGTGTTCTGGTTTCCCTTTACTCGCCTGGTCTTCTAAATCCTTTGATGCTGCAGGGTTTTCCTCAGAAGTGTCAGACATAGTGACCCTAGATGCTTCAGTTGCATTTCCTCTGACTGTAATGTGCTCCCATCCACCCTGTAAAATATTGATAAAGAAATATAAAAGGAGAAACAGCACCCTGCAGTTACAATATCTGCTGTGATGCTTTATATACACTGCTAGTTTTATACAATTTTTTCATGAGGAAAGTAATCCTGCTCTGAGTCAGAAAAAAGGCTCCTTATAGAACAAAACAAAACACACCTTCCTGACAGCAAGGTAATATAGGTAGTAAGCTTGAGGATTACTTTTATTAGAGGGAACTGAGATTAGTAGGGTCAGGTGCTCATAACAGAGCTACTGCAGGTCTTCCAGCAACTTAAAAGGGGCCAAAACCTTGAAACAGCCTTTCTGAAGGTAATACTGGGAACAACNGTACGTTATAAAGCTTTTTGTATGAAATCAGTTTGATTGTTGGACATGTAAACACTATTAAAAGAAAAAATCTTTTTGATACAATGCAGAGAAAATACAGTCCTAATAATAAAAATATATGGAATAAAGTTATTTATTTGGACAAGGTACTGTGCAAGTTATGCAAAACCTATTATGTTAATTAATGCAAACATGTTATTTATGGTACTCCCACAATGTATGTATAAACCAGAAATCTCTAATCACATACGGGAAAGATCAACAGGGTTTTTTATACAGTAAAGCATCTTCAATCTTCATTCACATTTGGACTTGGAAACAGTGCTTTCCTTGGCATTAAAATACCAAAGATATTCTTTAAATACGTGCAAACGTAAGTTTTACTTCTACAAATACAGTACTGAGACCACACCACACCTCATCATATAAAAATAGCTCCATATACAGTCACACAAAGAGAGGAAAAACGATTGTAAACTGCTGCCAGGGGAAAAACGTGGTGTCTTCCTGAAGCTACTGGGAGAGGCTTTTTCAGCACTTCCCAAGGACAGGATTTCAAATAGTAATTTCACATCACAACCAAATGAAGATAAGTAAGACAGGAAAAAAGGTTTTTCTGAGAATAAAAAGTGGTTTCTTGTTGGAAGAAGGGATGAATCAATCACTAAGAAAGCAGAGCTTCCTTCTGAACCCATGTTACCATACCTTGGCAAACTCCACTGATATCAGTAAAGTTGTTTTGCATTCCTGCACTGTGAATTCAGAATCTTATTCAAGACCCCCTCTTGTCTTTTACGCTATGAAAGCATAATTTGCAATGATCTAGAACACAGCCTAACTCCTCAAGGTCTGGTGCCTTCCAGCCTCATTAGGTAGGCATCCACATACCTCAATTGTCCTGGTTCCAGTTAAGAGGGAGACAAAACACGATTTACCACCGTTTGGACGGACAGTTTAACATGAGACTGTCACTCATACTCGGACTGAATAGGACTGCATTCTCTACCCAGTCTCAATGCAACCAGTGGTTCCACTTGTTGATTAAAGTATTACTCACTGTGAGCAAAGACAGCAAAAACTGGCCCTTACTGGTAACTGCACCCTAAACAGAGTTGTAAATAATTTAATTTTACTGATGGGAGCAGGAATAGCATGACCGAAATACATGCTTATATAAGCAGGACTCACAGGAGCGGTGTTAGGTGCATGTATAAATGCTTGTACAGTCAGGATCAGTTCTGTTTGCCTGTAATTAATTTAAATTTATATGACACCTTCATCTCCGCTCAAATATGAATCTAAGAATAGTGTGCAAGGTGTGTGAATACAACAGAAAGGTAGGGAAAGTAACTAATGTTCATAAAAAAACAAGTAAATGTAGTGATCATCTGCAAAGACATTCACATTCGTATGGTTGTGTAGCAACTGTGGTAAAGGGTCAGAAAGACAGTGCGGCTAAAAAGCTTGCCGGCTTTGACAAAACCATTAGCTCTATCAAGTCACATTTTACACATGATGTAGTAGAAGAAATCAGTAGTTAAAATACCCCATTGCAAATTCCAGGTCAGTAAAATATATTAGTAGCACAAAAAGATCCTGTTTTTCTCTCCAGGCAATAGACATTTAGTTTCTTTTTAAATTATACTGACTACTGCTTGTTTGCAACACAAAGATGGCGATAGTTTAACAGTTGACAGCATTTCTGTCCAATTCTTGACTTTCACTGATCAGCAGAGGGGTTTTAGAGTGTTCTGGTTTCCCTTTACTCGCCTGGTCTTCTAAATCCTTTGATGCTGCAGGGTCTTCCTCAGAAGTGTCAGGCATAGTGACCCTAGATGCTTCAGTTGCATTTCCTCTGACTGTAATGTGCTCCCACCCACCCTGTAAAATATTGATAAAAAAATACAAAAGGAGAAACAGCACCCTGCAGTTACAATATCTGCTGTGATGCTTTATATACACTGCTAGTTTTATACTATTTTTTCATGAGGAAAGTAATCCTGCTCTGAGTCAGAAAAAAGGCTCCTTATAGAACAAAACAAAACAAAACACACCTTCCTGGCAGCAAGGTAATATAGGTAGTAAGCTTGAGGATTACTTTTATTAGAGGGAACTGAGATTAGTAGGGTCAGGTGCTCATAACAGAGCTACTGCAGGTCTTCCAGCAACTTAAAAGGGGCCAAAACCTTGAAACAGCCTTTCTGAAGGTAATACTGGGAACAACAATGAGAGACGATCGTGTACAGACTTGGAAGGAATAAATTTTTTTTAAAGCATACTTTACTAATTTTTCCTTTATAACTTTTAAATTACCTATTTAAAATGAATACTTATCAAATGCAAATAAATTACTTCCCAGCTATAGTTGCATAACCCATTATATTCACTTAAAAAAGGAACCGAAAACTGAACAAAGGTCAATTTCCTGCAGGTACATGCAAGCTGAGAAAGCTTGCCAGCTGCAACAGGGGGGCACTTTCCTTTCCTTTCCAAGCATGCCCATGGGTATTTGGATGTACAACTTACCCCAATGCCATAGTCCCATGAGAGGCCTTTAGGTTCCATTGGCTGAACACCAGTTCGATGGCAGACGGTCCCACAGCTCAAACTATGACTTCCTTGCACTTTGTCAGCTATCACCCAGACCTCAAGAAAGCAAAGAGCGGCAATAACATGTGCTCTTCGTGCTGGTCTTCCCAGACATGAAAATTTTAAGTCTTTTTGACTGCTTTTACAGATCAGTCTTGCTCTTGAATAAGCCAAAACTGGTCTAACTTAGTCAGAGGAACACACCCAAGCAACCAACCAGATACCAGGGTTATAATTAAAACATTGCCAGATAGTAAGACTTGGCAGGAAGGAGATTAAATATATAAAATAGCCTTGTTTAAAAAAAATAAAAATTAATGAGGCTTTTTAGAGCAAAGGGCTGGCTGTGCTGCTGTTTCATTGGGATGATTTTGTCTTGCTATCAGTATTCTGGCATTTAGATAATCACCTTGTGGAATAAGTTAGTTTAAAATAATTCTGAAGAACATTAGTATGTTAAGCATAGTTTTTTATAAACTAATAAAATACAAGGGAGAATTAATACACACCTGGTCCAGGGGCCCTACAGACATTTTACGGATATTATTTGAAACATGATCCCAAGCAGATCCTTGAGGGTAGCTTGGTGTGATACCTTGCCGGTACCAAAGATTGCCTGTAAAATAAATAGTCCTGTTTAATAGTCCTGGTTACAGCTCAGGATGTCGGCTTTGTATAAAGTGCTAGTTAACAACATAACAATTCAGTAGTTAAGACTATCTACATCCGTAGTTAATACTTTCCGTGTTCTCTGGAAATGCGTTACGGTTTTGACTGATGTGTCACAGTGAAGGACAATAAAGTTCCTACTTTGGAATTTGTATTTTTATAGTTATTCTTTCTAGCTTTTCTGGAAAACAGCAACTACTCTGTTTTGTAAAATTTCTTCGGGAAAAATGTTCATATAAGGAATTATGCACTAGAACAGTAAAGCAAATTAATTAAGATCTCCAAAGGAGACTGGTGTTAAAGGCTTGTTTCTTTTACGAAAGGATGTTTTGTAATTTATCTTGCAGTGGTGGTGCTATTTCTAGGTTTTATAACAGAAAGGTTATTCCTCTTCAGTTTTGTACATTCTAAAATCCTGCCATGCAATTCTCTTCTTTCACATTCATCTATCTCTTCCCCTTAAGAATAGTACAGAAGCTGGATTGTTGCTATCTAGGGCACTATCAGATATAACAAAAACAAGTTCTCAAAATCAGTAATGAAGTGGGCTGCCTGCTCCATCTCTTTCAATATGAAATATTACTCCTCTTGGAGCAACAGTAATCATCTGTCCAAGCAGAAGCTCTAACTTAGCCTCTCCTTTTTACATCAGTCTGATGTATACTGATTTATTTTTTGTAACATTGATAAGTAATTTTTAGAAATCCTTACCATTTTTATCCAAAACAAACACAGATGTTCGTCCTACTGAGACTTGTTTTAACTTTTGTTTTTGAGGTGAAGGAATATGGTACCAACAGTCACCTAAAAGTCAGAAATACTTAAGTAAAACATTGAGAAAACAGAATTATGTATGAGAAGTCTTGGAAATGTCTGCAGCTGAAAGACATAGCTGCGCAAGAAAGCTGTGAATGACACTACGCTCAATATATTTTTACTAGGTTGTTTTTAGAAGCAAACACTTTAAATCACACAAGTGAAGAGCAAATTAACTGCTATAATTATTATGAATGTTATTTGTATGCACTGTTTTGCACAGCAATGGGAAAGCCTCTGCTAAACAGATTTGTCTTTTTCAGACATGGCAGTGTAGCAGAGCTTCCATAATGTATAAGATGAAGATTGTACCAAAAAAAGTACAAATACTCACCTGCAGGTTTCTTTGGAGACACTGAACCCCGATAGAAGGCAGAACCATCTCTAGCAATAGCCCACACTTGGTAAAATGCTCCGATTGAGATGGAAATGAAGGGCTGATCTGTTCCCACATGAAGCCAGGATGTTCCCTAACAAATCACAGAAGATGAGTTACGAAGCAATGGTTAAAAACTCCACAAAATATTGCTGATTATTGCCAAATGGGAAAAACCCTAGACAGTGAAAAATATACTGAAGAATAATTCCTGTACCTTGTGACTGAACAGAAACAAGGTCTCTGATCCTCAAAGATACTTGGCTATTTAAATCTTTGTAATCAATAGCTAGGTTGAACTGTAACAGTGCATCTTCTATTGAAATTGCTGTAATTTAGACACATACATGTCTCTGAATAGCTNTCTTATAGATTTTCAACTTCTTGCAGTTTTTCTCCAAATTCTATTAAAGTATATCACCAGTGTTTTTTTCCCCATTATAAATATGGTTTAAAATTAGTGTGTATCAACCTAATTTGGTGTTTCAGCACATGTCTATTTTTAGGAAAGAAGTATTCCTATTGAAGTTGCTGGGACTATATGTTCCTTTCTGCATACTTCCTGATCGTTAAATCTGTCCCAGTTCATAGAAAAAATCAAATCTATAGGTACATGCAGGCCCACCTGTCTTTTAAATAAGCAGAGTCATTTCCATGCTCAGAAAAGTCAACAGACAAACTCCTGCTGATATTAACAGGCCTTAGATGGGGACCATACTTTAGAGAAATTCTATCCTTGGGCAGTTTATTTAAATGAGATACACACATTATTAATAATCAAAAAAAAAAAAAAAGAACAAAGCTGCAAGTGCAGAAAGTGGAAGAAAAATGCTTCATGAGAAGATATAGAGGGGCTGAGAGAGGCTCCTGCAAGTGACATGGCACAAAGTGAGGTAGATTATGCAAGAGAAACGCTATTATAAGAAATGTGGGCAGCAAACTGTGTTACAGTTGATGGACAAGGACTTTCAAATCTGGGACATAAAAGGGGAAAAAAATAACAAGGTGCTATAAGAGAAAGCACTGCATGATTGTGTGTATGTAGTTGCATCATTACATTAAATACATCAATAAGGCAGTAAAAACAAACAGGGAGCCTTACAGCTGGATTTTGCTGTGTCACTCCAAGCCTGCAGAGCACGTCTCCTTTGTCACTGATTGCCCACAGCGCTACTGCCTCTTCATCATCTGCATCTGAACTGGGAATTATGGAGATGTCCCACAGGGTAACAGGAGGCACTTCCAGCCAGGGCCCGCTGGTGACTATCTTACATTTTCTGAAGCAAAAAAACCCCAAACCCGTCAGAAGTATGTACTTTCTATAACTGAATTTTGTTTCCTGGTCCGTTGTGCAAACAATCCTGAAGTCTTTCCATTAAGCAGGTACAGCAACTATTAGTATTTTTAATCTGAAAGGGGTCATATTTTGCATCAGGTTTTGAATTCTGACGTATTACTGATTTCTAAAAGCTTCTGTTTTTTAAAAAAATGTTACTTTACAAAACCAAGGCCACCTAAGAAGTCTCCAGCTTATGCTACACTGCTCCCTAGCTCTTTAAAACGCACCGGGCAACACCTGGATAATGAATATTTGACCCCAGCTGAGAATCCTCTTCCAGACAGAACTCCACACCTGGTTCATTCCTTCTTCTGTCTTGGTTATGGGACTCATTTTGTGATTAGTTTTTTTGGTGGGCCTGATAAAAAGCTATGTAGCATCTTGAGGAAGGCAGAGAAAAGGCAGGTCTAAATTAAAGAGCTCGAGGTAGGCTGTTCTGGGAACTGATGTATTTTTTTCTGTGGAAACAGCAACGAAAGTAGTGCTGTCTGTTAGGGAAACTATCAGATTCTATCATCACAGCAGTAATTTCTGTGTATGAACAATGTCCTAAAAAACTCAGGACATTGCTCTCTTCTCCAGTTCTGAAACACTGGATCCAGCCCTGAGCTGTTCCCTATTTGTTTTCAATTTTCAACTGATAGTTAAAACAAGAGGAAAGGTTTAGGCTGGAGGGTAGCTTACTTTATTTCAAGTCGCTTATTTTATTTCAAGTCACCATTTTGATGACTGCATGTTGTTTGTTTTGTTGCAAATCCTAGAACAACAGCTTGATGCTTCAGGACCTTACTTCAAAG
>VZTO01021923.1:1505-22431 GCA_013400615.1 Syrrhaptes paradoxus | reverse complement strand
GAGATGGAGATCAGGGGGATGGGGGCTGCGGTGGGGGGCTGAGATGGAGATCAGGGGGATGGGGGCTGCGGTGGGGGGCTGAGGTTGGAGGGCAGGGGATGGGGGCTGCTGCAGAGGGATGGGGGCTGTGGGGGGCAAGCGGGGAAATGTGGGATGGGAGATGGGGACACAAAGGACTCTGGGGAGGAAAGGGGAAACCTGGGAGAGTGGAGAGCGAGGGTTGGTGATGCTGGGGAGGTGGGGAGGAGAAAGGGGTGAGAGCTGCGGGATGGGGTACGCAGGGATGGAAAGGGGGGAGACAAACCAGTGCTGGGTGTGTAGGGAGCGGTGGGGTGGCTGCAGGGGGGGAAAGGGACTTCCCCTGCTCATCATCTGAATGCACCGGCTTCCCGGCGCTCGTGTCAAAGCGGAGTTTTGCCCCTCAAATCTTTTATGCATTTTAGGGGTGACTGCCAATAACGCCCCAGCACCAGGAGGGCGTTATTCCCATCCTTATTCCCAGCTGAGATTTTATTGCTTTTTAAACCCAAGGGGTTTTGAGCCGGTCTGAGATATTACGGGCTCTGACTCATGCCTTCAATCCTTGCGAGCAGGACTGGGCGTGGGAGAAGGAACCAGAGGGGCGGGGGCCCCTGCGAGAGGTGGTCTGTAGCGCGTGTGTCCTCTTAAATCCTGGGTCAACGTTTGGTTATGTCGCTGCAATCCTGGAAGCACTGGCTCGATGGAGCTTCTTCCATCCAGTGGCTTTGGTACCGCTTGCGTCTCGCCTGCTTCCCCAGAGCTAAATAATCATCAGAGGGAGAGAAGCCGCAGGCTGCGGAGGGGCTGGAGAGGTGTGGGGAGCCAGGGGGGGCTGCTGCGGGGATGGGGTGTTGGGGCAGCAGCTCCGGCGTCCAGCATCCTGCCAGGGTGGGGAGGATGTACTTACTGGAGGAGCAGAGGCTGCAGCGGTGCCCAGACCCTGCCTTCGTTCTGGAACTGAACCGCCGGCCATGCAGGGAGAAGGGCTTTGGTTGGGATTTTGCTGGAAATAGGGATTTGAGTGTGGGTTTGGTTACGGCCTTAATTTTGAGGGCTCTGCGTGTTGCATCTGACAGTGCTTTTCTCCTGATGCATTTTCCTTTGTCCTGTGCCTGTAATTATCCTCATTTCAACCCTGCTCCGAGGATTACTGGTCAGTGGGAAGCCTCCTAATGCGCGCTCCTCCTTGGCAGGGGAATACCCACACCCTCGATTGAAGTGACACTCCCGGGACGGTGACAGAAGGAATTAGATCTGTGTTCCTCAAAGACAATCCCTCGGGCGAAGTTTCCCGACCCCCACCATGGCAGCGCTGCCACCCTGCCCCTTGTGTTCGCTCTCAATATTCCCTTTGTTACAGCCACCTTCCTCCGGCTCGGGGACGGGGAGGTGGGTTGTGTTGGGTTGTGTTGGGAAATCCTCGCGCCTGTGTCCTGGGCGAGCGTGCCGACCCGTCCCGCTGCAGCCCCTGCTCCGAAATGGGGGCGAGGAGCCAGTTCCATAGGCAGCTGCTTCCCCGAGGAAAGGGGCTGCAGCAGAGGGCAGTCCCCCTGGATGATTGATTTCTGAGCGTCCCTTGGCTGGTGGCTCAAGAACGGCATTTCTTCAGCCTGTAGCCTGCAGAGGATGCACGGAGCCCAGCCGCCGACGGCAGAGAGTGAAGGGTGGGTGGTGGGCTGTTCCCCCTGCCTGCAGACCCCTGCCCACCCCTGCCTGCATATCCCTGCCTGCCCCTGCCTGCAGACCCCTGCCTGCAGACCCCTGCCCATCCCTGCCTACAGATCCCNCGGCAGAGAATGAAGGGTGGGTGGTGGGCTGTTCCCCCTGCCTGCAGACCCCTGCCCACCCCTGCCTGCATATCCCTGCCTGCCCCTGCCTGCAGACCCCTGCCTACCCCTGTCTGCCCTCACAGGTGGGGGACCACACAGGGAAAGGAGAGCTGGCAGGTCACTGCACACCGAGGGCTGTGTCCCCTCCTGTGGCACACCGAGGGCTGTGTCCCCTCCTGTGGCACACCGAGGGCTGTGTCCCCCCCCGGAGCACACCGAGGGCTGTGTCCGCTCCTGTGCCACACCAAGGGCTGTGTCCCCTCCTGTGGTACACCGAGGGCTGTGTCCCCTTCTGCGGCACACCGAGGGCTGTGTCCCCTCCCATGGCACACCAAGGGCTGTGTCCCCACGTGTGGGACGCCGAGGGCTGTGTCCCCTTCTGCGGCACACCGAGGGCTGTGTCCCCTCCCGTGGCACACCGAGGGCTGTGTCCCCTCCTGTGGCACACCGAGGGCTGTGTCCCCCCCAGAGCACCCCGAGGGCTGTGTCCCCTCCCGTGCCACACCGAGGGCTGTGTCCCCCCCCAGAGTACCCCGAGGGCTGTGTCCCCTCCCGTGCCACACCGAGGGCTGTGTCCCCCCCGGAGCCCCCCCTGCCAGCGTGAGCCACCACCGTGGTGCCAGGCATCTCGGAGCAGCCCCGCTCCCCACGCCTCCCACTCCCACCAGTCTGTCACCACGGCCGGGTGGCAGAACTGCTGCCTCCTGCTCTCCAGCCCATCCTGACACACAAAGAGCTGCTGCCGCCGCCGCTGCCAGCGCTCAGCTGCTCTGCGGACGCGAGGGAGGGAGGGTGCCTTGGAAAGGTCAGCGCGGGGAAGGAGGGCGATGCTGGCTGCTTCCTTCAGGGGCCGTATCCTGGCATCGCGGTGAAACCTCCCCCTGACAGCAGCCAGCGAGGGTGCCCCGTGTCGCAGGGCTTCCCAGGATGGGTCGGTACCATGTGCAGGTCCAAAGCCCTTCCCCTGCCCATTCCCCGCCTGGCAAAATCATCCCAAATGATGAAAATTGAATTTTTTGATTGGATGTGACTCTGCTCTGGACTCTTCTCTTGTTTTTGTTCCTGGCCCCGTTTCCCTGGCAGCTTCAGCAGCACAGCAGCAGCAGCTGCCCCTGCCCTGGCCACAGCAGGGTCCCCCCCGCAGCCCCCACACCCCCTATGCCCCCCGCGACTCTGCCCCCTCCAGCCCCGTTAGCCCCGGGCCGGTCTCGTCACCCCTGTCCCCCGTGGCTGACACTAACTCGACTTGCCTGCGCTGTTGCAGGGGGCAGATGGACTGTCGGAGCCCGAGGGCATCTCTCTGAAACGCGTGGCCGTGGTGGAAGATTTCTTTGACATCATCTACTCCATGCATGTGGAGAGCTCGTCGGAGCCGGGCAAAGCACCCAAACATGCCGGGCAGAAGAAAACCTACCGAGCGGTGAGAGTCCCCTTGGCGTCCCCCGGGCAGCGAGGGGATGGAGCAGAGGGGCCGTGGGGGACGGGGACGGGAGGGCAGGTAGGGGCCGAGCAGGAGGCAGAAGGGAGGAGAGCCCTCGCTGCCAGCACGGGGAGGCAGGAGAAAGGAGCCGTTCAAAGGCAGAGCAGCTGTGCCGGGGGCCGGGAAACCAGGCTGCAGCGGTACGGCTGCTGGGACAGACCCGGTGAGTCATACAAAGACAACTGTACGTGTCTGGGGGGAAAAAGGAAAAAAAAGAGAAATGCTCGGTGTTGGTGATGGGGATGTCTGCCCAGTCCCTCTGCTCTGTGCCATCTGCCTCCCCGTTTCCCTCGGCCAGAGGCAGATGTCTCGTGATGGCCTGGAAGGGCAGGAGCGGCCAGAAAGGGGCTGGGGCACGGCCGGAGCCCACCCCGCTTCCCCGGCCGGGGGATGCTCTCACCCACCCGCAGCTGGGTTTGCTCCATCGCAAAATGGAGGCAGGGAGCTGAGTCCCGTCAGGTGCTCCGCGGATGCCAGGAACCAGCTCTATCCATCCTGCAGCCACTCCAGGCAGCTCAGGAATGATTTGGCTTCTCCAGGGAGCTCCCTGTTCCTCCGGGCACCGCACAGCCCTTTGGTGCAGACACCGGGGCTCTCCTCTTGCGCTGAATTTACTGCCCAAACCTGAGCTGCTCCCTCGGACCCCGCACCCTGAGGACCAGGGTGCTTAGGGACGGCCGTGGCGGCTGGCAGCCGGTGTCTGGTGTGAGCATCATCCTGGGGGGCTCTGTGCGGGCTGCCCTGCTTTCGGCCGTGATGCTGGAGCCTGTCCTGCCGGTCCCTGCCCCTGTCCCTGCGTCCACCCAGGACTGCTGGTGCCAGCAGTGTCGGAGGGACAGCCCAGCGCCCTGCAGCCCCCCCATGTGTGATGGGACCCCCCCAGGGAGCAGGGCTCTGTGCTCCCAGCACTGCTCAGCACCCTGCACTCCCAGCTCCTGCCCCTGCAGCTGGGGGCTGGGGCATGGCTGACCCTCCCCGGCGGGGGGGCAGGTGACCTCTTTATAGTCAGGAAGGGGGGATAACCCCACCAGCAGGACCACAATTCAAAAACTTTCCCCTCATTTCCCCAGCAGACCGCTGCGACCCCCCCGGTTCCTCCAGTTCAGCTCTCAGGAGCGGTGCTCTGTGCCCTGCGCAGCCCCCGGGGAGCCGCCTGCATCCGTCTGTTCTCCCAGCCCTGCTCCCGGAGCTTCACGCTCCACCCCTCCGTCTCCCTCCTGAGCTGAGATCATCACATCAGCAGCCTGTATCCCTCCTGACCTGGCAGGATGCTGCCCGGGCTCCCGCCTCCCCCCTGCCCTGGCTCCCTGGAGCATCTTTGCAGCCCGGTCTGGCCGGTGAAAGGCTGCACAGCCCACCCTGCACCGCGGCGGGGGCACAAAGGGACGCTGCTGGGCGGTCGCCTCGGGAGGCTTCGGTCTCCGCCGCCGTTTCCCTCCCTCTCCCTTTCCCCACGTTCCTGATGAGAGGCACTGGAGAGTTTGCCCTTGTCCGTGACCTCCGGAGGGAGGCAATCAGAAAGGGAGTCGGGATGGGAGATAACTCATCAAGGGAGCTGTCTGCTCTGCAGAGCATCAAATCAGCTGAGAAATAACAACTCCATCACTAAAATTAGCCCAGCGTTCACATCGCATGCTGCGGGCTTGCTGGAGCAAAAGAGGCTGGGATGCTGGGCTGCCCCGCGGCGGCACGGACGGGCAGCTCCTGCCTGCGCTGCGATCCCGCGTTTGCCAACAGCAATTTTCAAGCTCGCTATTTCCCTGGGAGTCCCTAGTGCTTGTGCGCAGATCAATACTGCACAGAGGCAAAGCGGGACCGGGCACCGCCGGGTCGCAGCAGGGCTGTGGCTAAGCAGGAGGAGAATCCCACGAGGACCAGGCGCTGCATCCTCCATTTGAGCGCCTGGGACCAGGTCCCCGCCTGAACTTTCCACCCATCTGGCATCAGCGTGCGTGTAAAACCTCGGGCTCTGCTGCCGCGCAGTGGAGATGGATGTTCCTCCTTCCCTCCCACCCACCGCAGCGGCGGGTCACGGGGATGCTTTCGCCATGAGCGAGCAAACCCTCTGCCCCATCGCACTCCTGCTGCGACACGATTTGATTCCCAGCTTGAGCATCACCCTTTCCTGTAGCGTAGAAAAATGCTGGGAATTCGGATATTTTTAATTTTTTTTTAACAAAATAAGGCGGGAGGGCGATGCCTGCTGGGCAGAGGAGGGGGTCCCAGGCTGCCCTGCTGCTCGCCGTCCCCAGCCCTCGCCCGGGGGTCTGGCTGCAGCCCCCACTTCCCTCTCCGGCCGGGCTCGCAGCCCCCGGGACTGGCACAAACAATTGCCTTTCTGTCTGCTTTCTGACCCCACTTGTAAGTGCTGTGACCCCTGGTGGGGTCACGGCCCCCGGTTTGGGAACCGCCGTGCTGGGACACGGCACTGGGGCCGGGCAGGATGGGTGATTAACGGGGGAACCGGCCCCCAGTGAGAGGTGGGCTCTCCACCTCCCAGTGCCTCCCAATTCAGACCAGATGTCTTCCTGGCGGGGGGCTGCAGGAGAACCATGGGCGGGGGGCTGCAGGAGAACCACGGGCAGGGGGCTGCAGGAGGACCTGGGTGCAGTTCCCTGGCTCCACGGAGGTCAGACTCCAGGATTTGATGGTCTCTCATGGCCTTGAAGAAATCTACATTAAAATAATCTCATTCCTTCTGCAAACAACCTAGTCCTACTGTAAAACCTCTGCTGGCAGGGATTCATTGGAACGAGAGGGCTCTGCGATGGCCAGGCACCTTCCGCGGGTGCTTGGCTCTGGACGGACTGTTTAACTTCAGGCGTCCAAGTTTTAAATATTTATCCTTCGCTTTTCCTCATCTGTAAAAAATACAAATATTCCACAAAGGTTCAGGATAATTCATGACTGTTTGTGAAAATGTTTTCAATTCCCTGGATAAAGGAATGTCACAGAAGTGTAAAGTGTTATTAACAGTAATTGATTGTCATTGTGGGAAAAAGTGACCGGCCCCTGCCGGAGATGGATGGGTTCCTCCGGTCACTGCTGTGATGGTAATTAACGGTGCAAACACCGACGAGACCTCGCTTGAATCAGGCTCGGGGGGGATGGAAGGGAGGTTCGGGGAAGGAGCGGCCGTGCTGGGAGTCCGGAGGTCTGTGGGTTTGGGTGCCTCTGGCACAACACCCCTCTCCCAAAATGCTGCTCCATCAGCGGCTGCTCCAGAGGGAGGGATTCAGGGATCCCGGATGGGGCTGCGGGGACCGGCGTGGCCGGGAGCCGTGGATGTTCTCGGTGGGGCTGAGCCGGCGAGGTGGGAGCGTGCCGTGGTCCTCGCCCGGGACGTACAGCCCTCTCCTTGTTCTCCCAGATCGCAGAGACCTACGCGTTTCTCCCAAGAGAAGCCGTGACCAGGTTCCTGATGAGCTGCACCGAGTGCCAGAAGAGGATGCACTTCAACTCCAACGGCCTGGAGCCCAAAGGTAACCAAACGACTCCCGGCCCCAGAGCTGCCGCGGTGGCTTGGACCAGCTGGGCATCCCTGATGGGGGGGGGATGCTGCGCCGGCGGTGACACCCCTCTTTACTGAAGGATTCTCCTAACCTGGGTTATTTCTCGTGCGCTTCTACGAACAAACTGCTTAACTCTGGTTTGTCCGATTCCCCTTGGGGAGCAGCAGCAGCCCAGCTTCTCCCCGAGCATCCCCGGTGCAACCGCGCAAAGCTTGGGTCAGCATCACTGCAGATGCATCTGCGATCAGAACCGAGATCTGTGAGAAAACACGACCTAGAGGTTTTCCCTTTATTAATTTTGTAATGAAAGACCCTGGATATGTCTGAGTAGCTGAAGTTTCCGATAAGGAGGCAGTTTGCAGTAATTAGTGGCAGTGCACGCCGTGCTCCTGGGTTTGGCAGCGGGCGGTGGGTCGGTGATCGTGGCCGGGTGACGTGCAGACGGTTCGCGCGGCGGCCGGTCATCGTGCTGCTCCTGGGAGCGGAACCGCTCTGCGGCTCCTGGGCTGGAGGATGCACACGGCGGATGGGACCAGGTTCCCTTCCAGGGATAAGCTGGTGTTCGTGTGGGTTTTCTTCTGAGCTACAAACTTGTTTTCATGATCCAGGGCAAAGCATCAAACTGACCCCGAGAGGTTTCACCCAAGAAAATTGATTCTTTAAAAGACACAAAGTGCAGAGAGTCAGACTGTCCCGAACCTGGGAGGGCAAGCAGGCTCCCCTGGCAGCTCTTAGCCAGCAGAGGAGCAGAATTCCATGAACAAAGCACCCAACAATCACAAATTTCTAGTGTTAATTACCGATTTATGAGTGTTTACTGCTGGGAGCGGGGCAGGGCCAGCCCGGAGGTTCCCTTTAAGTGGATTTTGTGTGCCAGCCCCAGAGCTACTGCCTGAAGTGCTTTGTACATTGTAATTTTTAGAAACTCCTCCAAATAATCCTATGTGACGTTTCTCAGTCCAAGCTCCGTTACTGCGGCACTCCCCACTCTGGGGCCCGATCCCTCTCCCGATGAGGTCAGGAGCAGTTTTTCCCTCTGGCCTCGCCGGGAGCAGACCTGCCCTTCACGCCGATTGCGCCGCATCCCTCACCGGGCACACGCCAAGCGGTCACGCGTGGCCAGGAAGAGTGATGGGATGAGTTGGGCCAACGCGGATGTCACCTCTTGGCTTGACCCAGCCCAGGACACTGCACCCAGCCGAGCCGGAGCTCAGGATCCCTTTCCAGGAGGCAGCTGATGGAAATTTTTTTTTTCCTCCAGGGGCTCCCTCCTGCCCACCCACCACCCCGCATCCCTCCAGCAGCAGGCACCCATCCTGGCTTGCGGGCGGCTCAGAGAACACCGGGCGCTGAGCATCCTCCCCAGAGCCGCCCTGGCCATGGAGACCTTGAGCAGGGCTGAGACCTGGGTGGCCTGAGCACATCTATAAATGAATATCAGTTCTTTTCATAAAGCTTTCCCCCTTAGCACTTCTCCTAAAAATAAACAACAAAGCGGAGGATCCCAGGTGTGAAAAGCCCTGCTGCTGCCCACCGGGAGGGGAAGGGCAGAAGCCCCTTTCTGCTGGGAATGGAACCTGAAGGGTGGCCAAGTACCTGTGAAAACGCAGGGGGTGGGTTAGATAAGGGAACTTTTCCCGGGGCAGAGCTCTGATTTCCCTGGCATGCATTCAGGAATTTATCAGGAGCAAATCACCCAAATGGAGGAGTTCCCCGGGTGTGTGCAGAGGCAGGGACGGGCACATCGAGGTCCAGGTTAACTGGGATTTGAGTCCTTCCGTCTCCTCCTGCTTCTCTTGCCCGTTAAACACATCTCAACACATTTCATTCCTCATCACACAGATCCCTAATAAACGTATCGGACATCAAACCCTGCGGGGCACCCACATCATTTGTAAAAGCAAATTGTCCTGCTTGTGGGAGGCTTTGAACATCCCTGGCCCTGCCTGGGATTGCTGTTATTGCATCTCAAAAGTGTGGGATTGGGGTCAAAACCGTTTTGCTTTCAACCACTCTGCCTCTCCCGCCCGTATGTCCGGCACACGGGGCATGTGATGCAGAAAACTTTTTGAAAGATGAGCTAAAGGATTCCAGTAGCCCCTCTGGTGACGTAGGATGCGGGGATTGTTCCCGTGGAGCCCCCCAGGCCTTTTGAAACAGAGCTTTTCTTTCTTTTCCAGTTCCCATAAAAAAAAGAAAAAAAGGTTTTGGTTTCCTGGGCTCAGGCTCTTATCTCTTGCAGTTGCACAAATTCACAGTAAATTTGTGGCTGCTAATGGGATTATTCCAGATTTACATCAGGATGGTTTCAGGCTGCATCTGACTCGGAGGATGCTGAGCGGCTCCTCTGCAGCCTCCCCATCTCCCCGGAGCTCAGCTATTGAGTGGGGGGTGGCAGGAGGGGGACACACCATCCTCGGGGTCTGGGGGGAAGAGCATCTCCACCTCCGTCACCCCCAGCAAAGGCTTTCCCCCGGTGCTGGGGGGTCCGGCAGGCGGGCGAGGGGCAGTTTAGGTCCTGGGGGCTGTTCCCCAGGAGCACCCCTTGCACGGGGATTTTGGCATTTTTTCATCCCAGGGGAACATCCTTGCGCAGTAGAGTGATGAGTGATTTGGGTGGTTAATGCACAGAGGGGTGGAAGTGCTGCAGCTTCGCCCCTTCGCACCGGAGCGAGCTGGTGGGCTGGGCGGGGATGCTGCGGCTGCCCGGCGGTGAATTAATGGTATTTCCACGGACCCTCAGTGGGTTCTGGATACAGAAGATTTGCAGAAGCCTCCGTGATGTTTAAGGCAGTCCTGGACAGTTTTGGGTCATTTCTCCGCCAGCCGGGACAGAGCTGGTGCTCCCGGGGGTGTGAGATGGCTTCGGGGCTGCGGAGTGTCGCTGGGGTCTCGTTCGGCATCTGACCGGCCTGTTCGGGCTGGTGGGGTTTTTAGGGAGCTGTGAAACATCTCGTGGAGGATCTTTTGCAAGGGGCTGTGTCAGAGGTGCCTGTGACACCAGTGACCCCAGCAAACGCCAGCCGGGGAGACTGGGATGGAGACCCCCCCCCCCATACCCCCTGGAAATCCCTCTGCCCCGGCCGCTGACGCTTCAGCTCGCGTCCAGTGGACACCACACCCCCAAAGTGATGGTGGCAGAGTTCAAATCTGTGAGAATTCAGAAAAGTTGAGGAATTGCTTTCCGGGGACTCTGCTGGTCCGGCTGGACACCGATCGGCAAGAGCTGCCTGGATCCAGAGCGGTCCCTGGAGCTCCATACGATGCAGCCAGTGGAACCAACAGGAACAACTTACATTAAAGAGCTTTAAAATTAAGTTTGTGTTTTAATGAGGGTGTTAAAAGTAATCTTCATCACCAGATAGAGATACTTAATAAGTTGCCTTAATGTTAACTCCTACCTGAGGGAATCCCGGCAATTCGGCGAGGCTTTGGGATGCTGGAGCGAGCTGCGGACGTGGTCCTGTTCCTCAGGAACCCCGCGGGCACGGCAGCGCTTTGACACCCCGACAACGCGGCTTCTTCCCCGGCTGCGTTCTGGTTTGGGAGCCTGGAAAATTCTGTGTTGTGTGTCATCTTTTCGGCGGGTGACAGCAATGATTTTTTTTATGGAAACACTTGTTGGGTGATGCTGTTCCCGGCGGGGTCGTGTGCTCAGAGGAACCCAGCCCAGCGGTACCGGCGCTGGTGAGGGGTTCGGGGCGCTTCCAGCTGCTGATCTTTAAGGTCCCTTCCAACCCAAACCATTCTATGATTCTATGATGGTGACCGATCCTGAGAACGCTGCCGCCTTTGCGCTTCCACGTCTAAATAAAATCTTTCCTCTGTCCCTCAGAGAGCGAACCGCCTTCCTCCTTGGTCTCGGGGATCATCGACTACAACATGCCGCTCACCTCCACCTACCTGAAGCAGATGAAGCTGCGGGTGATGAACTCCCAGGACCAGGCGAGTGGTGCTGGGGCGTGGGGCGGCGCGCGGTGCATGGGGACCGCCTGGTGCTCGGTGGGTGGTTTGGGAACAGTCGGCTTGCCCGGGCGGGTCAGGCTCTGGCCGGGTACAGTGAGTGCTGGTGCGAGGGGGCTGGAGGGCAGCGTGCCCCTGGTCTGGCTCAGGGAGAGCCAACAGGGCTGGAGTTGTGTCCGCGGAGCGGAGCAGAGGTGGAGGTGGTGCAGCTGTTCCTTGTGACAGCCTGCGGACAGTTCTAAGAAATTGTCTTAGAAATAAATCTGGTGAATAGGAATTTCTTTGCCTCCTCCTCATCGCCTGGGAGCTTTAGCAGACGGGGTCCAAAGCCCAGACCCCGCTTTGGCTACTCCGTCGCTCTCCTAAGCAGCTTCAGGGAGTTCATCCGCAGCCGCTCGGTTGTTTGACGGGTGTTGAGCCGCTGGATTTCGCCTGGGGAAGGGATGGGGCAGGGTGCCACGGGACTGTACCCAGGCTGAGCCGTTTTCTGGAGTTCTGCAGCTGCAGAATTAGCTGTGGGAACCTCTGCGCGCCATGGAAACAGTCTATAAAAAGACAAGGATGTTGTACTTGCTCCCCACAAACCGGCTCTGGAAGCCAGCGCTGGGTTTTCCTTCCAGCACGCTGAAACCTGAGTCTGGTCTCGTCAACCGCTGCCCGCTGCAAAAAGTGCAAGAGTTTGGTTGTGCAGTGGTGGAGAGAGCGCTGACGGCTGGGACAGGGAGGTGGCACCCCACAGGGACCCATTGCCAGGGTGGCACCTGCCGGGGGTGGGTTTGCTGTCGGAGATCCCCAGAGATCCCCAGAGATCCCCAGAGATCCCCAGAGATCCCGAGCTCTGCCATCGCCCCGGCACTGAAACCCTCTTGCGGGAGGAGAACGTGGCAGCTGGTGGGAGCATCTCGGTGCTTGGGGGGCTCGGTCCTTTGTGGGTGTTGGGCGCTTGCGTGGGATTAAGGGTTTGTTGGCAAAAGGCTGGGACACAGCTTTTGAAACGTGAGGGGCTGCGACGGGCCAGGCTTGGTGCTTGGGATGGGTGGGTGGCAGAACGATGGACAGCTCTGGAGGCAGCTGGGCTGGGCTGGGCTAAACTGGGCTGGGCTTGTGCTGGGATGGTCTAAACTGGGCTGTGCTGGGCTAAATTGAGCTGGGTTGAGCTGGGCTGAGCTGGGCTGTGCTGGGCTAAACTGGGCTAAGCTGGGCTAGGCTGGGGACATGGAGTGGATGGATGTGCCGCCTCGTGGCATCTGATGGACCCACTCTTGGATAGACAGCATCGCAGGCTGGCGTATCCCACCCCCGCTGGGCTTGTGCAGAGCGTTTGCTGGGTCCCGTGCAGCTCCGGGCAGCGGCGCTGGGCTCGCGGGTCCTGCCGCTGGCTCTGCCGTGGCCCAGCCTGTTCTTCCCCGGGGCCGAGGACTCGGTGGGGGGACAGCGAAGTGTGCTTCCCAGCTTCTGGGGGTTCTTTCGGGCTGAGTTGGATGCACACAAAAGGCCGGTTGGAGGGGTTAGGCTAGGAACCGCTTCTGCGTTTTCTACCCATCCCGCTGGGCTCCGAAGCTCGGTTCAAGAGCAGAGTCGCGTGGTGCTGGTTAAACTCCGGTTTCAGCAGGTGGAGAACTGCACTTGCAGTCTGGTCTGGTTCCCGTGATAAAACCCCTCCAGCAGCTGGTGGGCTTCAGCACTGAATCCTGAGTTTGAAAGCGGCGTGCTTCAGGATGCTTGTTTTGGGAGCTTGGGCTGGTAATTTGGAGACTGGAGAAGTTATACCCCGAATTTAGGTGGAGCAGCCTGCACTGGAGCTCCCTGGGCACAGACAGAGCGTGCTGCTGCCTCGAGTGCTGCTGGAGCTCGCTGGGATCGGAACAGAAGCATCTGTCATACGGGAACAAAAAAGGGACCAGCGGAGGCAACCAGCAGTCGTTGGTTTAGATCGTAAATCAAACGGCTTGATGTTATTCCCTGCCTCTAAAGTTTGTCTTTTCCCGAGCTCTCACCGGCACGCCGCGGTGCAGCTCCCTCCAAGCTGCAGCAGCCAAGGGAAAAAATAATCTTTGGAAGCAGCAAAATTTACTGTTCTGTGTGTTACCGAAACCGATTCCTGGGAAGAAAATAACAAACCATCAGTCCTGTTGGGCAGACTTCTGAAGCGTTAAAGCTTTCCATCAGATCTGGAGGTAAGGACAGCCTGGAGAGGATGCAGGGTGCTGGACCCGGTGGAGGGAATCCCGCGGGAATGGGAGCCGCCAGCACGGGACCCTCCTCGCGTTCCCAGCAGCTCCAGCACCGGGGTCTCTGAAGGAGAGGTGAGGACATCCCCCCAGGATGCTGTCCCTCCACCAGCCATTCCCATGCTGGATTTTTCCTAGTCCATCCCATGCCCTGGGCGCGCGGCGGTGCCGTCCCTTTTCCTGGAGGATGCTGGCAGGGTCCGTGGGGCTGCCCAGGGAGGAGCGCTGGCGATGGGGAGCTGCTGTGGTTGGGCTCCAGGTGTCCACAAGCTGTCGGAGTCCTCTGGAGGTGACAGAAATCATTCTGACTCTGCTGCAACCGGAAAACAGGAAGAAAACACAACCTGCTTTTAAGGTTTGTGCTACCAAACATGCACGGCGCGGATTTTAGACATCAGCGTCTGCAAGAGGACGTCGGCTCCGTGCACCCGCTCCCGTTCGATGGCGATAACAGAGAGAAATTCAGCAACGGACTCATCTTCGACTTGGCTTCTGACAAAAGCAATTTGTGTGCGGCAGCACCGGGAGGAACTTGCTTCACTTGGGGTGACAATGAGTGAATTTACGCCAAAGTGGCCTTTTAACTTCATTATTCGGGAAAAAGAAGCGTGCGGGGCACTGTAATTTATCGGTGCTGCTGCGCCCGTCGGTGGCCCGGCAGCGGTGGCTCCGCAGGGCAGCGTGGCCAGAAGAACCTCAGAGAAAGGGTTTTATCTCTGCGGAGGGACAGGGCAGTCGGGAGGGGTGCTCTTGACGTGGCTGCCCACAAAATGAAGAGTTCCTGCAGAATGTATTTCGATGTATTTCTCGGAGTCGGTACATTTCTTCTTCTTCACAACTGTGACCCGTGGTGCTCAAGCTGGGTTCACTGGAACAGGCTTCTGGGGTGGGAGTCCTCCTCCATCCCCATTTTACACCAATTCCCACGGGGTGAGAAGGATCGGGCCCCTCACCCTTTCCGCAGGGTCCCGCATCAGCCCTGTCTCAGGGTATCTACTGAGGCTTTAAAGCGTCTCTGGACTCCTGACCTTCCCAATCCAGCAGCAAAAAGGAATGAAAAGAAGATATTTGATATTTATCTATAAAGATCCACTTCATTTTCAAACGATAAATATTAGCATTTTCAGTGATTGGTTTTTCCAGTTTATTGCAGTCTCTTTTTCCAGACAATCTTTTCCGTCTTATTCAAGCTCTGCCTTGGATTTATTTTTCACGCCCCGCTGTCGGCCGTGAGTTCCCCGGGCAGCTGGTGGAACGTGAAGATTCTAAAAGAAGAAATCCGTGAAACACTGGCCTTTGTGCTGGAGATGCTGCTGCTGCCCCAGCAGGCACGGTCCAGGGCCGAGGACCAGGTTTCAGCGGTACAGAAACATTTGCAAAGGTTCCTTCAACGCCTGCTGGCAGAAGGTCGAGCAGCCAGTGAATGGCAGGAGCTGCTGGGGACAACGTGAGCGCTTTCCTTGCTGCCGTGGCTTTGCTGCGCTGGCTCGTGGGTGTCGGAGAGGAACGGAGCCTTGTCCTGCACCCTCCGTCCATCCATCCCTCCCTCCATCCCTCCCTCCATCCCTCCCTCCATCCCTCCCTCCATCCCTCCCTCCACCCATCCCTCCGTGAATTTCCCTGTAACCCCGCAGTGTGTGATGGGATGTGGGTGTGGAGTGGTTTCAAAACACAATTTCAAGAGATGCTTTAACCCCAAGAGCAGGGAGATCCTGGGAGAGGGAACGTGAGCGTGAGGACCCCATGGATGTGTGAGAGCTGGCTGCTTCCGATGCTGGTGGGGACCGAGCCGCCCCCGTGGGATGTGGGAGCTCCTGGAGCCCCGTGGCCAGGGCTGGGCTGCAGTCAGCCCCCCTCTGCCTCCCCCCTGNGGGATGTGGGAGCTCCTGGAGCCCCGTGGCCAGGGCTGGGCTGCAGTGTCGGCCCCCCTCTGCCTCCCCCCCATCCACACCGTGCCGTGTTTGCTCGCTTCGTGTCTCAGGAGGCTCCGGTGTTACAGAACAGCTCAGATGCATCTCTGGCCCCTCGCTGGCTTCCCTGTGCTGGGGATCCGGCTCCATGCTGATCCTGGGGGGCGGTGGCAGAGGTGGGGAGGGGACAGGGGGCTGCAGGAGGGGACACGCTGGAATTCCCTTTTCAGTCTTTGCGTTCACCGGTGAGAACTGCAGACAGCCCATCTCACGTGGTGCAGGGACTGGAACCGAACCTGGCAGGGCTGGCAGCTGCTGGGCGGGATCCGGGACCCGGCTTTGTCCGTTCCAGTGCCCCGTGGGGGGATCCCGAAGAACCGAGGCAGGAGCGTGCAGTCGGGCTTTGGGAGGAAGCGGGATGATGCGTTCGCATCACATGAGGATGAGGAGGTACTTCCCGGTCCGTTGGACCGGGCGTTAAACCTCTTCAGGAATAACCCCCTCCACGTCAGCTCAACGAGATAACTCAGCCAGTGGCCTGTCCTTGGCTTGGGAGGATCTTTGTCCCCTGCTGGTAATTTTCAAGACACTTTGGAGCACTAGAGAGGTCCCAGATGCACCCTCGCCCACAGGAGGAAAGGGAACACTGGCCGCACGTGGAGCGGGGCAGCGTGACCGTGGCTGTCGGGAACACAGACCTGGGCTGTGCGCGGGCGGGTCGGCAGCAGCGCGGTGCTGGGGCAGAGGGGCTGTGCCTGAGCGATTCCCATTGTGCCCCGAGTGACAGGCTCTGTCCCCGTGAGAACCGGGGGGGCAGGTCCTGTCCCGGCCAAGGGAGTTTAGCAGAACTTTCATCCTTGGCTGTGATGGCTCGTGAGATGCAGGAGGTCAGATGATGAAAGCGTTCAGCCTGGTTTCGGACCCTGTGAATGCTTGCTTTCAGTGAAGGTCAGCTCGGTTGTGTTTTTGGAATTAACTCTGCCCTTCCCAGCTAGTAAACACTCAGGAGTTTTTATCTCCTGTTGGTGTCTCAGGATTTTCCCAGCACAGCGGCGTTACCCGTGAGATGTGGGTTCAGTGCAAGGCTCAACGCCAGCAGAGCACCCTGAGACCCCCGCCTGGGCTGGTGGGATAAATCCTGCCGCTGCAGCTCCCGCCTTCACACGGGGTGTGATGCTAAGGCCCTGACTCTTTGCAGTTTTGAGGAAAATCACCTATTTTCTGTAAGAAAGGAGGTGCCGTTGCCCAGTTCCAGTGATGCTGGGTGCAGTTCGTCCCCCTCAGCTGCTCGGGTGCAGGAATTGCTGCGTGCAGCCGCTCTGCTGCATTCCCCTCGCTGATGCCTGTGCACGGCTGGGGAGCAGCGGAGCCCCTTCCACTCTCTGGTCACTTCCCTGTGACATTGTGCAGCTTAACTGGGGTCCTGGAGAGCAGCTGGGGATGCTCAGGAGCCTGTCCCGCTCTCGGTGGAGCTGCGGCCGCTGCTGGCGGAGGGCTGGGGCGGATCAAGCAGGAGCCCATGGTGGGAGCCCTTGGGGAGAACGACGGGTGGGTGGCACTTGGCTGGGGAGCACGGAGTCCCCTGGGCTGGTGACAGTGACTCCACGGAGCTCAGCACTGCCTGGACTTGGCCGTCGGGTTCCCTGCTTGCTCCGCAGCCGGGCTCCTCTGTGCTGGGGCTGACCCCCCTGGAGTGATGGGGATTGAACCCCCCCCACCACGCACACACCGGCCCCACTGGGCTGCTTCGGCCCCTTTCTGGGAATGCTGAGGGAATGGAACCAGAAACCAGATTATCTTTCTTTAATTCATCGTTTCTTCCAAGTTGTCCCCTGTTGGGAGAGGAGAGGTGCCGCCCGTTCCCTGTGACCAGCATCAGAGGCAGCTCTTCCCAGTAGAACTGGGAACAAAGTTTTCATTCAGGTCCTGTCAAGCGGGGCTGGGAAACGTTCCCGGGGGAGAAGCAGGGATTGCACGGTGCTGAAAGCATCGAGCGTCCGTGGAGCAGTGGATCCCATTGAGTTTACCCCGTACCCGGGGAAAGCTTCACCCGTGGGTTTTCTGCCGCGTCTCCCCAGCCCGGGTGCTGGGTGTTGACTTTGATCGAGTCGTACGAGCGGCTGGTTAATTGCCTTCTCCCTTTATAAAGGGGATGATGCCTTAGAGAGACTTCTGAGGTCTCGCTCGCTAATAAAGCTCTTCAAGAGCTTGGATGGCAACTGCTTTGAGAGTGCGAACGGTTATTAATGATTTCCGTTATTCCGGCAGATGAAGCTGTGTGGTTCGGATTTTTTAACCTCGAATCGTGGGCTCGCTTTTGCTTCCGCCGCTGTGAAACCCGCGCGGGCAGCTCGCCCCTCGCCTGGCTGCCCCAGTCCCACGCCCCGAGACCCGTGTGCGCCGAAGGAGGGTGTCACGTTTAGTCGCAGAGATGGGTTCTGAAGGTTGGATGGCTCGAGAAGGGCCAGGGATGGGTTTGGCGGTGGTCCTGTGCGTGTTGAATCGATTGGGGTTTGGGTGGCCCAAGAGATAAGCTGCGAGGGTCCTCGATGTGCGATGTGGACGTTTCTGCCAGTGCTGTGGGCTCAGGCTTTGGCAAGAAAGGTTAGGGGATGTTGGAGTGCGATGGTCCCGTCCCTTCCAACACCCATTCCCCTTCTCCAGAGGAAGGGAAATGCCACCCCCGGGATCACCCCCTTCCTGCTCCTTTCCTGGGCACTCACAGGGGTACCCCATGAACTCCGGACCCGTATTTCCTTTCCATCTCTTAGTCTTGGCTCCTGGGAAAAAAAAAACCCTTTTATTCATTCCTCTGCCCAGGCGCTAACAACTGCATCTTTGATGGAAGGAGTGACCGACATGCAGCGGGAACAGCCCTCAGCCCGCAAATCCCGTCTGTAGTGAAGTTCCCCAAATCTTCATTCCCCTTTTTCTCCTGACTCTGCTCGGGATGGCGGGTCGGTTACAGCACCCTGTGGATGACAGTGGCGTGTCCCCCTCGTGCCCCGCGACGGGGACCCTCCTTTGGCAGTGTCCCCCCTCGTGCCCCTGGCCCCCCAGAGACCCCCACTGCAATGCTCGTTTCCCGGTGGGTTTGATGGTCACGGAGGACCTGGTGCAGAAGATCCCGTTTGTATTTAACCTACTTTTCAGAGGCACAAGAACATCAAGTGACTCGCACAAGGTCACCCATGAGTCAGTGATCCTCTGTGTGATGGTGGGTCCGGCCGTGCTGCCGTCCCCGGCTCCCACCGCTCCATCCCAGTGCCTGCGCTCCCAGCGACGCGGTTATTCCACCGACCTCCCGCAGCGCCTCTAATGCCATTTCCTCCTGGGTCCGGCCGCAGCCCCGGTGCTCTCCCTGAGCCTTGCCTCGGGAAATTGGGACCGATGAGGTCGGGGTGTCATTAGTGATGTCCCCTGAAGTGCCACCGCCCGGGATGCTGGTGGGCTGCGTGGCGCAGGGGCCATCCCAGCCGGGACACGGCTCTGCTGGGGACCTGCGGCATGCGGGGGGACCCCGTCCAGCAGCACAGCCTGGCAGGGACCCCCCCGATTTCTGTGTGGGCGGATTGGCGTCTGTGTGAAGAAGTTTGCAGGGACCAGATGTAAAGAACACATTGCGAGGAGAGAGGGAAGGAAGCGACTTATAAATAATATATTTGATGTGTATTTTATATAGAATATAATAATAGTAGTACTGGTTTATTATGGGGTTTTTTTAACATGTAATCCCGTAAGGCACTTACCCCTGTTCCTGACAACTTGATAAATTATTATTACCAGTCCTGTAGCTAATTGCCGGTTATTTCCCCCTGGATAATTTGAATCCGAACAACACCCGCTAGGAAGGACCTGGCGTGTGGTCCCCCAGCGCTTCCCGGCCGGTGAGCCCCACTCCTGCCAGCAGCGTGACCCCGATGGCTGGCACACACAATGGCATTGCTGTTGGGCTCGTGACCCCACTTGTAGCGGCGGTGACCCCCCTGGGGGTCAGGACCCCTCCCCAGCGCGGGAGCAGCCCCTGCCCCGCAGCCATCGCCGCGTCGCTCATCCTCCCTCGCGCCCTGCGTGGACGCGGCTGCTCCGCGCTAAGTTTGCCGATGGGAAATTTAGGTTAATCCGTTTCCAAAGTGGATTAACCTAACCCACACAAAGGCACTTAGTGTAAAATAAGAGTGTCCACATGGTGAGGCAGCACGGAACAGCGACTGTGCTTCCAGTGGTTCCTGTCCCCCTGCGGGCTCCCAAACGGGGGGACAGGTCCCCTTCCCCGGGGTCCTGCTCTCCTAAGGGGCTTTAGGCTGGTCCAGCTGGAAGGCGAAGGGATTGCCAGGAGCCCCCAAAGCCCAGCAATGGGAAGGGGTTAAACGCCCGCTCCGCTGAGGTCCAGGCAGGCTCCTGTTCACCTTAAATGGTCAGGATTTTATTTTAGCTCCAGGGAGGAGCGGCAGCCATCGAGCTGGAAGGGAGCACGGAGCAGGCCCCCGCGGCTGGGGGCTCACAGCCCGGTGCCCTCCTGGCCGGCTGCTTCCTGCGGGAGGTCCCTGGGCTCCACTCTCGCCCTTCAGCATCTGGCTTCCAGCCTGGGGGAGATGGAAACGCAACACCGAGTGATGCCCGTTGTCACCTCTGGCCTCAGATCCTCCCGAGCCGCCCCTCCTCCCTTGCACGCCTTCCCTGGCAGTGAAGTGGTTAATGCTGGAGGAGAAAAAACATCATAATTGGACATCCGCACTAACGAGCCATAAACACCAGTGTGGCTGTTCCCATCCTCAGCTCCGGCACCGGCCTTCCGGGGGCTCTGCCGCTGAACCCGTTGCACCCACTTCGTTCCCTAAAATTCCCTTCAAGACCCTCAACAGCGAGGCACAGTGGGGCTGGGGAGGGGGACGCTGGCACCCACCACCGTGATCTCCAGCCAGGCGGGAGGTCACCCACCCGCTGTCCTCGGGGCCCTGGGGGACAGCAGGACACCGTCTGCTGCCCACCCGCAGCAGGGTCACAGCATCCCCAGTGTCCCCGGGGACCCGGCAGCAGGGTGACCTGCACAGGGCTGGGTGGGGGGCACAGCCGAGCTGGGGGGAGCCCTGAGGAGCCACAAGATTTACAGCCCAGAGCCACCTGAGATGTCCTGTGGCGGGAGGATGCTGCGGGCGGAGCGGGGTCCTGGTCCCACGGCGCGTGGGGAGAACCGTCTGAAACAAAAGGATTGAGGAGCCCGGGCACCCTGCACCCCCCGAGCACCCCGGAGGGGCTGGGGGCACCCACCGGCTCCCCGGGACTCGCTGCCAGGCTCCCGAAACTTGTGCCCGTGGCACGGCCAAACCCTGCACCTACCGGGGCTGCACAGAGCCGGGTGTCCCCGGGGGGCTGAGGGGCACCGGGACTGTACCGAGCCCGGTGTCCCCGGGGGGACTGAGGGTCACCGGGACTGTACCGAGCCCGGTGCCCCCGGGCAGGTTGCAGCCCCCCGGGCCGTACCGAGCCAGGTGTCTCTGGGGGGTTGAGGGTCTCAGGGCTGTACCGAGCCCGGTGTCCCCGGGCAGGTTGCAGCCCCACGGGCTGTGCCGAGCTCGGTGTCCCCGGGGGGACTGAGGGTCACCGGGACTGTACCGAGCCCGGTGCCCCCGGGCAGGTTGCAGCCCCCCGGGCCGTGCCGAGCCGGGTGTCCCCGGGGGGTCTGAGGGTCACCGGGGCCGTGCCGAGCCGTGCCGAGCTGAGGGTCCCCCGATGGGTTGCAGCCCCCCGGGCCGTGCCGAGCGGCGGATGCGCGGGCAGATTGCACCCCCCCCGGCCGTTCCGTACCGATCCGAACCGTTCCGTACCGACCCGTGCCGAGCCGTACCGTTCCGTTCCCAGCCGTTCCGTGCACTCCCGCGGCTCTCCAGCAGGCGCCGGGCCCTGGACATTGTCTCTTCCTCCCGGAGGAAGGGCCCCCCCCGGTCCCCCCCCCCAGGCCCTCCACAATGTGCTCTTC
>VZTO01021921.1:0-11769 GCA_013400615.1 Syrrhaptes paradoxus | reverse complement strand
TTTTTTTTTTTCAAACCGACCAACGCCTCACCTGTACTCCTGCGCTGGGTGGTGGTTCTGCCCTGAATTCCTAACGATTCCTGACATTATGGCCGGGATATCGCTTTCTATCATCTCCTTGGTAAAAGACAAGAGCAGAGAGGAGCGGTTCAGGCAGCAGTAGCTATCCAGCACTTCAGCAGCGCCCAGCACCAGCAAAACCCCACCGAAACCCGGGGCCAGGGGAAGGCAGAGCCCACCTTACAGCACCTTCACCTCCAGCTGCTCTGGTTTTTATCTGGGCTAGCAAAATGTTTCACAGCAAATAACAGCTGGGGATGGGACCCTCGCCCCTGATGGGGGGAGCATCCCCCGGCGGCGGGCAGGGCGGGTGTCGGCATCGGGGGCACCGGAGGCAGCTGGGGAGCGCTCCCGGCTCCTAAACTCCCATAAAATCCCCCACGTCGCCTTTAGGGAAGGGTGCCACCGTCTCGGTGCCCCCAGGGACCAGGGGAGCCCGGGGAGGACCGAGCCCCCGTGCCTGTGGAAGTGCCCGAGGCCGCTCCCGAGCCCTTGGCGGCGGCAGCGAAGGGGGATCCCCGCGTCCCACCGCCCCGACACCCCTCACCCCCCGGCCTGCCCGCACCTCCCGGCCGAGCCCTGCTCCATCCTTCCACAAACCTGGCGGGCCGGGGCCCGGGGGCCCGCGCGGAGCTCCGCGGCTGCGGCCCGGCGCGGCGGGGTCCCCGCTCTGAGGGAGGGGACGGGGCCGGAGGTGGCCCTNGTTTCCCGGCAGCCCCCCCCCCCCACTGCGACCCCTCCCCAGGGCCGCCCCGCCTGCAGCCGGGGGTCCTGGGCATGGGGAAGGCGAGCGGGCTGGGCAGCGGAATTAAAATAAAATTAAATTAAATAAAAAACTTCTTACAACTTTCCAGAGGGAGGGAAGGGGGAGGGGGACCCACCCAGCGCGTTCAAACGGGCACCGGCGGTTTGAGGAGCGGGGAGGTGGGGGATAAATGAGGGGAGTGAGGCGGGGGCTGCCCTGGGGACCCCCGGAGCTGGAGCAGCGCCTCGAAAGGAGCTTGTGCCGGTTCCCGGTGCCCGCAGACCCCGCTCGGCCGCGGCGGGAAGGGGTGTGGAGGCGGCAGCGCCCGGGTCCGCCTGTCCCCGCCCGCCGCCGGCGCTCTCCTTCCCCGCCGCTGGGCCCGCCATGCCCGGGACGGGCCTCCACCCCCTGCCCGTCCGCGGGAAGGTGCCCGGGAGCGGCCCGCAGCCCTCCTCCCTCAGGCGGGCCCGGCGGCGGGAGCCGGGGCAGCCCCCGGTGGCCACGGGGAGGCGCCGAACCTCCCGTCCCGCCGCCGCCTCCTCAGCCGTGAGGGGCTGTGAGGAAACCGGCCCCGCGCGGGGGGAAGATGGCGGGGAGCTGCCCTCAGAGCGGGCGGACGGCTCCCCCGGGGGCTGTAGCCCCTCGTTGTGGGGTGAGCAGGGGCTGAGGGGAAGCGGTTCTCTCCCGGGCAGGGCGGGAAGGTGCCCGTGGAGCTCCCGGGGACCGAGGGTGGTGGGGCCCGGCGGCCGGGAGGGCCCTGAGGGGGGCCGGGAGGGCCCTGGGGGGGCTGGAGAGCAGGCCGCAGGGTGCCTGGGAGGTGTGGGCAGCTTTATTTACCCCAGTTAATGCGTAAAAAATAAATAGGGTTCGTTCTAACAGGCATAATTTTATTTTCTCTTTCACCAGAGGGTTTTTTAAGTGCAGATAGCGAGGTCTGAGAGTGAAGGTTTAGGGCTGGGTCAGCGTCACCTCTGTGTACCGGGGTGACACGACTGGAGCAGGGCCAGACCCCGTGCCAGCACAGGGACAGCCCCAGAAGCCGTTGTCCTGGACTTTCTGGGTCTTTTCTCCCTATAAGCCCATCGCCAGAACAGGTGCCAGCCTGCCTTGTCGTGGAAGGTGGCCTTTGTGTGGCAGCAGTGTGAAATCAGGGGTGAAACTGGGTCATTCGGACTCCGCATAAATGTAGAAATACTTTAGATATACCCGCAGAATGGAAACCCAGAAGATCTCATGAGAAATTTATTTCCTTGGCAGTTCACTGCATGGTGTGGAGGGAATGAAACGTGAAGACTCGAGATCTTTGCTTCTGCTCTTAATGAGAATCTGTTCAATTTGATGAGCATCAAATCTCTCTGTGTTAATTGCTGTCAATAGAAATGGAGAGTAATCAATACTTCTCAGCATCGAGGCCTGTACCAGGCACATCTGGACAACTGAAAAGCAGAATAAAAGAAAGAAATCATAGTGCTGCTAGAGCCTAAGGCATGGAGTTGCACAGTTGCAAGTGTTCCCTTAACCGGAGTGATATGTTGTGCCATTTTGTAACTTACTACAAGGTCAACTTATAGTTGTTACTCACCTTGTAACTTTAAAAAAGCTATTTTTTTTAAAATGCGTTCCTGTAGCTTAATATTTGCAGGAGGGGTAAAGATAAAACACACCATTTCTTTTAGACTTTCTCGGAATCTGCCTGAGCCATTGTGTTGAACTTTTCGCTTGACTGGTTTCCTTGTAGCAGGACATTCAGGGCACAGATTCGTTTCCCTCGTGCAGGTGATTTGCATACCTCCTGCTTGGAAGGGCCAGATTATAGCAGGTAAGGAGTACAAGGGTGGCTTATACCCGTCTTGCTCTCTAGGGGAGCTTAAATGTGAAGGGATAAAGAGCTTAGTTCTCCAAACACTGAGAAGAGTACATCGCAGGTTACAACAAGGAAAATTCTAGTTAAATATTGTGAAGAAAGTTTTCACAATGAGGGTAGTGCGACATTGCAACGGGGCACAGAGGCATGGGGAGTCTCTGTCCTTGGAGATACTCAGAATCCATCTGCGTTGGCCCTGCCTGGAGCAGAGGTTGGGACCAGAGACCTCTGGAGGTCCCTTCCAACCTGAATTACTCTGTGACTCTGTAACGGTGGCGTGTAGAACTCCTTAGAAAACTTGCACGTGAATATTTGCAGGCTGGGGTTTTTGTGACTGCTAAGCAGAGCAGGTGGTGGAGTCTGCCAGTTACCAGCTAAAACACTGTTAAAATTATCAAACAGATTGAAAAGCAGAGTTTCCTCAGTAAGCAGCTGGCCTTAGAGGTTACTGTGAATGTTTTTGCTCTTACTTCCATATGTATTTTTCAGAAATTCCTCGACTAGGTTATGTCATGTCAGCACGAAGTTTGAATGCAGGTAAACTGCAAGCTGCAGAGTGGATTCAGATAGACTGACTGCAGCCAGTTTTTCCTTGGTTTAGGTGTCTTCTCACCCGCTTAATGTTACACTGGAGACGTTATGCTGTCCAAGAGAATACCATGAAAACAACGTGAAGAGCAATATCGGTGTGTGTTGTTTTCTTACATACTGGGTTCTTTTATGTGATTTAAAATGAGAGAATACAAAATATGGACAATTGTTTTAATTTATAGTCTTGTCTACGTTAAGGAATAGGGCGAGTTCACCTGACACAACTGAAGTTATTTTTACAGTGAATATTAGCAAAGAAATGTGTATTAGGTATTTATTAATCTAATTTCTATCTGATTTATTTTGGCAGCATGTAAAATCACATGTAGCCTTTAAAATAATACAATGTTCAGCAATTAAATTCTCCCTTTCCTTGAAGTAACTAGTCTGTAGCAAATAAATAATGCAATAAAACAACAGAGGCCAGAGAGGGATTTGTTTTGTAAAGGCATTGGCTTTCTTGTGTGTGATTTTCTCCTAAAATTAGCTCAAATTTCTACGGACTGTCATTTAAACTGTAGCAGCTTCCTTTGGATGTTGAACTGAATTCATTTTGCTACCAGCTGAGGTCATCATAAAGCAACTTTGTTTTATTTTCCCTACTTTCAAGTGGGCTTTAGGAGATAAGTTAAAAAAAAAAAAGAAAAAGTAAGGGAGAGTTGAGGAGCCCTCAATACCAGAGATTTACGAGAACTCTGGGAAGACTTTGATGACCTGTGTTCCGTCTAGACAGGCTGTAAAGTCAAAATATTTCCCCCACCTCAGACCGATCTGGACTGGGGCTCTTGGTTTCTGTGTTGAACCCAGCATGGCTGAAAATCAGCTTCGTGTTTCTTCATCATCTTTTTAGTAAAAGGACATTAGCATGTCCTCACCCTCGATCCTCTTACTCCTCGCTTGGCATGTTTTCATCCTTCTTCAGCTGAGTATCTAAAATGTCTGGAGAAAATAATGAAGTGAATTAAGATCTGTGCCCTCTATTTAGTGAAATGGGGCGCTTCTAAAAGCGGTTAGCGCTTCTTAGAAAGGAATAATTTCCTTGCACACTTCAAGCCAGCTTTGTTTTATGTGAAAGAGTGGATTCTTTAGCTCCTCCTTTATTTACCCAGTGCCTTTAGAATTCATCCCTCCATTCCCCTTAGTACACAAGTGAAATATTCTGTTTACATTTTAAACTGCAACTTCATCGTTCTCAATCCCTGGACAAGATGGGAAAGTACGTTATACTTCATCCCCTTACCAGTGCACAGATTCTAAGTTGTGTTTGTATAAATGTCCTCAGAAACAAAACCAGCCATTTCAATTACCCAAAGGTTCTTTTCCCAAGATGTGTGCATTCATATCTGATTGAAACTAATGTGCGAGAGGATTCTGTACAACCCATTCTCAATACAGGAAACTTTACAAGCTTTCTCCTTTTATTACAATGCAAAAGCTCTGACCTTTTTTTTTTCTATTTAATTTTATTTTCGAATACTGTATCATAACAAATTATACTTAAAAATAATTTAGTGTGAAATTGCAGATTAATCCCACAGGGATGGGGCTTTAGCACTCGTCTAGCCACTTGGGAGCATACAGATGGTGAATCTGAGTTTTACAAAAGGCACAATCACTGATTACATGCATGGATGTAACGGACAAAAAGGCCTTCCTCATGGCTAAGGTGAGGAAAATACACTGGAGGTCCTAGTGCCCGACTTATTTGGAAAAAGCTATGGTTTAAAATGCCCTTACTATTGAAAAGTTTTATAATACGTGTCACAAACAAAGGGAAACCTGCTTTTTACACCCTTTAGGATCCCATTTTTGCTTTCTAAGGCAGTTACTACTTTTCTTGTTCTTTTTTTTGTTGTTTTTGTTTGTTTGTTTTATCACCTCTTTAGACAACAAACAAATGATTATTCCTTTAGAAGGAGTTTGGCATCTTTTAGCTTGTTACTAAAGCTAATGCCTGCTGTTTTCTGCTCTGCAGTGAGGAAGTTGTCTTGCTCTGTGCGAAGTGCCTGTAGTCTGGCCTGTAAGAAATTAATCTTTATCCTCATGGAGATGATATAGCCATGAAGTTACAAATACCATCTGACCTGCTTGCTGATTTTAATGTAAAATTGTTAATGCTTAGGAACAAAATCCATCATGCTGTGTATCCATCATCGTGTGTCCGGGTTTGTTAGGGTAAGGAGTGTTGTGACAAGGAGAAACTTCTTTGCTGCTATCCTAAATTAATTTTTCAGTGGGTTAAGATGTAGTTTTTAGAACACAGTTTTTACCGAATAATTCACAATTAAAAAAAAAAAAATTGTGGGTAGCTGCTCTGTTTTCCTCAGCTGTTCTCAGTATATTTATATGTGTCTTAGAATTGCTCTAAAATACTAAACAAAACTATGCATGTGATATGTAATTTCTTTTGAGGCTGAAAGCCATCTCTCTACCGTATATTTGCAGAATGCCTGGAAAAATGGGTCTGGGGCTTCTAGATGCCCCTATGACACAGATAGTCCAGAGCTGCTTTAAGATCTGGCAGAAGCACAAACCCAGACCCACTAGCACACACAAAACCTGACTATCTGTTTATAATTTAGCCACTTAAACCTAAGCATAGCACCATTTTATCTTTGTGAGTGGACTACAAGAAAGTTTTTCCTTGGTACGTGTCTATTTGGGGGCAAAATATAATTTATAGACAGTGTGATTGTGCAGTGCAGTGGTTATTATATAAAAAGTTATGAAGCAAGTGTTGTGACAGGAGAATTCTGGTTGGCTGGCACGTTTTCCACCGCTTCAAATGTCCAACAGAATTGCTCTTATCACAGGCAGTTAGCAGATTTTAACCTTCAAAATTTCATTAACGAGAGAGTGATCTCAGAGAAATGTAGTTTTAGTGTATTTTTACTCAGCCTCCAGCAAAATAGTTATTTTCAGAAGTAAGGTGCCTAATGCAAGATTGTAGAAATGAGAAAAATCAGGACTGAAGCTAAAATTCCTTCCTTGAAGCATTCTGTTGTCTACAGACATTGTGCCGTGTATGACAACGAGTATCAGCTTGTGCAGAAGGTAATCTCTTCTTGAAACATGTTAGTGGAAAAGGTTGGCACAGAAACTTATTGTCACTCTGTATTTTTAATGTCCTAAATGTAGACAGTGAAGTTAGAAAAAATTATTGTACTGTGTGAGCATAGTATTAATGCTTTGATTTTGCATTTTGGGGATAAAATGTATACTTTTGAAATTGTCTTTCTTTTCAAATACAGAAGGAAATCAATATGCTGCTGGCTGATGGATCTAATTTACAATCTAGTTTGTCGTTGAAAGAGACTACTTCAGCAACAGAATGCGCTGCAGACAAAATTGTCAGGTTTGATCTCTTTATTGCTCTTTTGTAGATTGCAGTTTATTTATAGCTGAAGAACACTGCTGAGAATCACGTGCAGGTCTCACCAATTTCTTCACCATAGTAATGAGATTTTCCTAAAATAACATTCCTGATTGTTCCCAGCAAATCTCCCTGGGCTGTGTTGTGCAGATAATGACAACAAATGCTTTTGTCTATACCTATGCTCACATAAAGCTTTTCCTCTTTGTAGATGAAGAGTTAGGAAAGAAGAAAAAAAAGAAAATTTTACAGCTGCCCGCTTTCAGCTTCAGAAAAATATACACCTTATTGTTGAAGAAGCAATAAACGTTGACTACGTAAGTACTTTGGGAAATTTGTCTCTGAGGGACTATTTGTTGCCTCGTTGGAGGCACAGATGAATATTTAGCCCTTGAAAGACACAATCAGTTGCTTCACACAGTGATGGACACCTGGAGCATAACTGGTGAGCGTCAGAGAGAGCCCAGTCCGGTCCACCGTGCTTCCCAGCAAGGCTGCTGCGATGGCTAACCTAGACAGAATGGGATTGAGTTTGCCCAGTGTGTTACTCACTGAGCTGCACACAGAGACAGGCATCATCTGAAGATCACACTCTGGCCACATTTAAACTGATGTTTCTTACATAGAAATGCAGTGACGAGACAACAGCTAGAAAAAGGCGAAAGTCTAGCTTGGGATTTAGAATTTGCAGAACTCAACTCTTCTTGATTGTGTTGAGCTTGTTAACCATGACTAGAAATATTCAAGCAGAGTATTCTTCAAGGGTTCTGGAGAAAAACATTAATAACAAATAGACGTTTTTGTCTTGGTTTCTGTTTCTGCAATATTTTCAGCGTATACACTGACACATTTTGTATTTATATCAAAGGAAAAGTAACACCCACAGGATGTCAGGAAACACAAGATTTTCAGAATCTGTGACAGAACAATTGGTTTCCATTTTGTTCCTAGCTTCTGTAAATCCTAGATGAATATGTAACTACTTTTACACATGTATCGTACCTCATAAAAGCAAATTACTTTCCTGCCAGTCGTTCAAGAGCGTTGGTTGTTTTCTGGGATTCCTGGTTCTGTGTGAGTGTTTGCACAACTATAACTTTGCAGGTGGAAGTATCCTGCAGAAACCAACACTGGGATAATTCCTTTGAAGTCAGTGAGACTGTCCACATGAGCAAAGATAAGCATGTGCATATTTTTCTAAGGATCTAAGACTGAAAATTTAAGATCCCTGTTCTTAATAAGGCCATCATCAAATTAACATAATCAAGAAGTAGTCTGTTCTATTATGGACAGCCACTAGCAGGTGTCCTGCTACCTCAGCATCTCTGTTCTGAACACCATCACAATTTAGATGAGTATTGTTGCGTGCTTACATGACACAGAAATCTAATTAAACCATTTCTGCACCTTCCCTGACCAAAATTCTTAATTTCAGTAATTGGAAGACACCACAGTACAGACACGCTGTTTCATCAGATTTTAGGCTACGAGACTTAAAACTAACATTTTCAAAAGCATTTCATGGTTTGAAAGAATGGTCAATTAACCTTCGGTTTCCTGTGGGGAACCCTGCAAAGAACTGTCAACAGTTCAGTTTAGAGAGATTTGTCCAGTGACCTACAAGGCCACTAAGTTCACGAATGCATGTAACAGTGTCATCATAGATTTGTTTCCCCGGTTACTATCACAAGAGAATAAACCAATTGTTTGGCAGTTTCTGCTACAGTACATAGGTGACCGGCTGAGTGATGGGAAGTGCCCCCGTGCTACGATGCGCTCCCAGTGTAGCCTGTTCAAAACTAGAACCACTCAACAGGAAAAAAAGAAAATCTCCGGTATCTTCAAGATGAATTATGTGGCTCTTTCTCTTCCTTCCATAAGGGTTTTGTTTTTTTTAAAGATGGGGCCAGGGGGAATTCATCGACTGCCTGCTGAGTTTCTTTGTATTTCGAATTCTCTTCAAATGGCAGTGTAAGATAAACGTCTGATTATTCTAGTGGTGACAGTCTTCAGATTTAAGTGATAGCAACATCTCACTTTTTATTCCAAATTAAGGGCGTTCTGTGGAGCAACAGAAATCGATTCAGGAGATGCACCTGCTGAAGAAAGTCAGGCATGCCCGTTCTGAGCCCTTTAAGAAAGATTACGCCGTCAAGCTACAGTGAGCTGATTTTACTGTGAAATTGAAAAGAAACCCAGGGTCTAGTCCTAGCCATTGAAATCAAAGGAATCTCTGGTTTTATGAGGGAGGCAGAATTATCCATAAATAAAATTATTTTCTCTGTAGGATTTGATACATGGAAATTGAAATCTAGCAGTTGGCATTTGGCTTTGCTTTCACTTCAGTGCTGTATAAACGCAGGACTGGAGCAGCAATTTGCAAGCTGCATGGAGAAGTGATTTTTTTTCTTTTCTTTTGCTCAGCATCAGAATGTTATGCCTGGGCAGCTTGGAAAATGGAAGTTTGATGTATTTGTTCTTGTCTTTACTGGTTACCAGTTATCTGGATTATTTCAGCGCTTTCTTACACGTGTCTCTGGATGCCACGTATCTTTCTGTGAAGCTCAATATCTAACTGAACACACCAGGCAGTTCTAGCTTATGGCACTGTGCCCTTGGGCAGAATGAAAGTGGTTCAGTGTTATGTGAACATGGAGTTCCTACATTAAATCTGGTTTTCCTGGCTTTTGTCATTTTGTCACACCCTGAGCACTTTCACCAGTGTTCTCAGGGTTGTTGCTTTGTGACCGTAGCTGTCTGTAGTACGGTTTAAAACACTTCAGTTGATCCTATGTGATGCTCCAAACTTGAAATTTTAATATATGAAGTAATCAGGAGGGTTTGCTTAAGCATTGTTTTGAATGCACATCTATATCTTTGTTTAAGATTTTATCCATCATAGTGTGCGCTATTGTCTGAAGTAGTTCAGCTTATTACTCTGATTAGAATTTATATTGTTATGTTTTCCATTCACGTAGGAATGTAGCAAAAAAAAGACTTCTTTAAACTGAAAATTATTTAATTTTTGATGTTCCCTAAAAACTAAGAAATTTCACAATGTTTACAGAATATCTTTTAGTGTGCAATATTAGAGTTTCATTACTTTCCTTTCAAGTTGCGATGTAAAAAAAGAAATCTAGTCCAAATGCCTTTTCTCATAATCTTTTTCATTTTTGCATTGTTTCCCTTGAATATTGAGAAGTGATGCCAAACCTTCTTATTCCCTCCAAATAAATACAGCAGAGGGTCATTTTTGAGCAGCTGAAGGAATTGGACAATTCATTCTTTCTCATGGTTTTTATTTTCTGTATGGGAAAAGCGATTTTGCAGGATTTGGACTAGGGTCATGCTCTGGTCTCCGGGGTGCAGCAGCTCGGGGGAGCAGCCTCTCCTCGTCTGCCTGCGCTGCCTGCATCGATCCAGCAACATCCCCTGTTGCTGGCACTGGGCTACTGCACTGCACACCTCCTGCGGGAAGCTGCGCAAGGGGAGCTCTGGAGAGCTGGGGAAGCTGGGTAGAGGGAAAGGAAATAAGCTGTTGAATAAAGAGCAAAAATAGAGCTGAGAACAAAAGTAAAATTCTTATTTAAATGATTGCAAGTATCCTGGCAAAGTGTACGGATTACCAGTCATGGGTCTAAACTGGTGGTTGGGAAATAATATCTGTTTTCCTAGCGCTGTCATAGACCATGTGTATGGTCTTGCATAGTACAGATTTCCACATTTTCTGAAGTATTTACTGATACTGGATGTCTTTGCTAAATTGTTTTTTCAAGATGTTCCAAGAACTGCTGAATATCAAGCCCTGAAGGGAGCTAGACGTCCACATTAGAAACAACAAAACATTTACTGTGTGGTGTTGAAAATGGAAACTTCAGTTCCTGAAAAATTTCCTGTTTGGAATTAATCACCAAAATGACTGACTAGGTGAGTTCTGCTAAAGAGATAGTACCGTAAGGTGGTTGTGCCTTGGCTAACTTCTTTAAAACAGATAACGCTCCTCTGTGTTACTATGCTAGGGCTTCATCCATTCGTTTTTATAAAACTTTTACATCCTTTGGTGGAAGAGGGTGTAGAATGCAAAAGTATCATCATGATTTGCTATTGCAATGAAAGAAAAAAAAGTAAATTTTCTTATAGAGAAGATGTCACTTGACTTGGCCCACTTCCACAAATCCTGATGGTCACAGTTCAGAAAACTAGGCTCTGACTTTGGGAAGTAGCAGAAACTGAACTGTAAGCAACCTCTTCCTGATCAATTCTCTGGGAAATGCGGCATCTTTTTGTTCAGAGTCCTGAACTCCCTTCCAAGTCATGAGTTTAATTCAGACACGTTTGAAATCTTTGTACTTCCATATGCTAACCCACTTCAGGTTTCTGACAAGAGGAAGTGAATTTTGTTGCTATAGTTTTTCATACATTTGTCTTTCAAAGGCATTACGTACCTGTGAGACTCACAGGATGAGATCAAGACAAAGGGATTTGAAAATTTCACCTCTTGCCATGGATCAAAGTCATAGGGCTCACGTGAGAATGAAGCTAGCCAAACATTTTATTCTTCCAGCTGAAGGGTGCAACAATTCATATGTCTAATAATGCTTTTGGGGGGTCAAAATACACATATCGTGTGCCTGTCCGTATTTACATGCAGTGCTGACTGTGGGAGATAACTAATAACTTACAGAGCGATCTCCATGGCCATGTACACCTGTGTTCCTCCTGGAGACACACAGCCGGGCATCCTAAGAGCAGGTTTTGTGCAGAGTGCAGGTAACACCCGCTACAAGTGATGGAATTCTCCAAAACCTCAGTGCTTCTGTTTCCCCAGGTGCTGCATGACATGAGCTGGATATAGTTCAGACTGGAGGAAATATATCTATTTTCTCATTAGTTTTTTAAAACTCTATGATTGCTAAGGATTGCAGTGGAAATCTGTGCGCTGTTCTTTGGGGTGTTACACGGACGCAGAGATAGTCATGGCTCAGCCTCCAGAGATCTTCCAGCCCGTGTTTATTCCCATATCGCATTGAGTAGTGAACAGACGAATGGGCCAAGTGCGGCAGGTTGTGTTGGGGTGACGCAGAGCCGTGCTTTCAACCACGAGAAGATACTAGAGGAAGGGAACAAAGTTGGTCC
>VZTO01021920.1:1203-14256 GCA_013400615.1 Syrrhaptes paradoxus | reverse complement strand
TATTGTTGTTTATGTGCTTTCTGGGTACAGCATGGAGAGATCCTTCATATGAAATAGTCAAATTTTCAGAAGACAATTTGTACCTTTTCAGGTACCCTGGTTAATATACAATGAATCATTATACCCAGTAACTCTTTCTTCCAAAAAAAGGGAGAAGGGGTTGTCAGACCCCAGAGGGCTTTCAGTGTAATGAATCTCAGGATGAGGAAGGGAACTGTTAATAATCCAGGGTAACACTACTGAATTCTGAATAAAACTGGTATTTGAGATACCCTGCTATTTTGAACACTTCCTATTGAGTAACTTAAATGGTTTTACATTCTGATATGTTCGTTTTCATGGATCTTAATTTGAGGTATCTTCGTGTGCATTTGTCTTAGCATTTTGGTTAAGATAGGGAATGCATTTTTGAAAAGTCACCCAATTGCTACGCTTTGGTTCACATTACAGAGTGGTTTCAAGAGTGTGGAAACCAGGTTCCTGTCAAGGGACATTAAAGCTGAGGATGTGTTCTGACTGCTAATGAGCATGCTGTCTCTGTGACCAAACTAACTGTATCTTTGAAACATGTAACACGTCTGTCTGATCCTCAACACCAACTGCTTTGCCCTACAGAACTGTTCCTGTCACACCACAGTAGTTACTGGTATGAAGTCACTGTTAAAACCACTCTTATGTTTGCTGTGGCGAAGGTGTATCCGTGGTTTAGTTTCACTGAGTACAAAAGTTATTTAATTCCTATGTCGATAAGTGAATTTGTGGAATTGATGTATCAGTAGTGTCAACGCTGAAAGCCTAAAAATTAATACATGGATATATACTGTTAGGGTATTAAATTTTATCGTTTGTATGTTTGTATAAGCACTGTATGCATGTGCTTTTCACTGAAATAATCTGGTTTACAATGTTATTAAGCAACTATATTTAAGAGTAAGGGACTTGGTGTGTATTTTCTACTGTGATGTGAGTGGAAAGGAGTTTTGTCTGCCAGATGTAATCTTTTGAAAAAAAACAACAGGGAATATATTCATGCCTCCTAAAGCAAGGCAGTAAAGTCGACATTTTGAGTAAATTTAGCCTCATCATTCTATATATCATTTTCAGCATTCTTAATTAGGGAAGAATGGGAAATTACCAGGCCTTTTTGAGGACTCTCTAAAACAGCAGCACTACTTGTGACCTTTCAGTTCCTGTCTGCTCAGCAAAAGATGGCTGATTAATGTCACATCTTAAACTGTGTCAACTGCGCTGTTCACTCCCATTTTAGTAAACACGCCATTGTCAATTTAGCTCAGTTTGACAGAATAAAATATCCGTCTGTTTTAGCTGGCTACTTTATATTAGTAAGAGTATGTATCTCTACTTAGTAGTATAAAGTTACATGGAAATTTTCTTTAATTACTGCAGTGACTAGTGTGAATGAATAAGTCAGAGACACACAAAAAAAAATAGGGTTCCTAACATTTGTGTGAAGCTTCTTAAAGGACGTCTAAGAGATTTTTTAATTTGTTGAGTTCAGATGTTCGAGAGAACTGAAAAGGATATAAGAAACATTTGTATAGAAAGCTTTTCTGTAGATACTTTCATTCTTATAAAATATTTTTACGTCTTTGAAGTAATGTTTTATTTTTCTGCTTTACAGCTGAAAAGAATTTATGGTTCTTTTTAAGGGGGTGGGGATGGAAAAGGGCAGGGGAGAGAGGTGGAGGAAGGGGGCTGAATGGGAAAAAATAGTGGGGCTGCAGGAAGTGCCCTTGGCATAGAAGGGGAAATGCGAGCATGCACACATTCAGAAGACTAAGAAATTCCACTTGTATAAGTATACAGAAACCTTACAGAAGAAGAATGGGGTGAATTAAGAAATGGGGCTGTGGCAAAATGGAGAGAAGGATGTGGAGGGCACACAGAGAGCCTTCTCCCAGAGCAGGGTAGAGTTATAGAAAATGTTTGGAGCACAGGCAGATAAGTGAGTAGCATGTAAGGGAAGTTCAAGGAGCTATAAAACTTGCATAACACGCTTAGACTGCAAAAAATTACGTGCTATGCAATCCCTTTCTTTATTTCATCTTGTTGCTGGAAAAAAATTCTGGAAGTGGGGAGAGATTAAAACTAGTCTTGATTTAATAAGTAGCCTTTGATGATTTTGTGATGCTTTTGGTGATCACACATTTTAATATCACTCTGTTTTGCTTTTTGTTGGGAAAATCTGGACTTCAAGGATTTAAAAAGCAAGAATCAGTGCTGACGAAGATGTAAGAAACTAAATAAATACTACTTAAAGGACTTCTCAAAGGGGAAAAAAAACCCCAACCCTATGAATGTGCTGACCCTGTCTTGAGAATTAAGTTAGATGGTACAAGTTAAAGCTTTGTTCCAACATCTGACAGACACACTCTGCATGCTGATGCATAATATCTGAAGATTGTGTACTTGAAAGAAAGCCTTTTCTGAGCTACATTCTATTTTTGCTAGAATAAAGCAGCTGCCTTTTGGAGCAGAGAGCTTCTCAAGTGCTCAATCTTCTAGTTCAAGTTGAGTATCAGCCAAGTATTGTGAGCAAATTTTGTGTATGCTTTCTGCCAAACTGCTGAAGTGGAGTAAAGCAAACTACTTCTGTCATAAATTGTGCCAATATGCAGCTTGACCCTGAGAGATGGAAGGAGGTTTGCTGCTGTTCCATATTCCCAAGTTGTCACTGCCTCAGCAATCCAAGAGCATGGAAAGTTTGGGGCAATTTAAGCATGATTTGAAAAGAAATACAGATGGGGTGAAACTGTATTTTAGAGAGATTATATGAATAGATTGCTGCAGTCTGCCCCAAATCATTTCTAAAGAAAAAAAAAAAAAAAGCACCACGTTGCTGAAGGAAACAGACAACTACAAACCCAAATGTAGCCTTGCTAGTGGAGCCATTGTAGCTGAAGCACTGCCTTCCACAAGTAAGAGCAGGTGGCTTTGTACATTTATTGTTTAGAAAAATTAGTTTTAAATCTTAGGTGTAAAGTGCCACTATCATTCTATAAATATATTGAAGTAAATGATTTCAAGTTACAAGCAAGGTATGTATAGAAATGCAGTAAGCACCACGCTTACTGTGACCATAGATGTGTGTGATGTGTTCAAGAATTGGTTTTGCAACTCTTGATTTTTTTTCTTCTAGAGGGAGGAAGAAAGATCAGAGCTGTACGAAATGGGCACCGGGAAGGTGAAATATCCTGATCCAGCAGTAATAAATTATGTGTGTATTCTCTTAAAGAGCTTTTAGAACTCCATAAAATAACTTTTAAAACTCCATAAAATATAAAATTAGGACAAAAATAACTTTCTAGGCTATAGCGTATGGCTGTAACCTAATTCATAATAAGGAAAAATAGCAGAACAATACAGGAAGAAAACAGTGTGGACAAAAAAGGAAAAATTATTGAGTTTCTCTGATATGCAGTGATAATGCAAGTGCAGCACTCTTGCCAGTATAATAATATCCTGCAAAAGGATTTTCATGTAAAGTCTGTTGCTCTGATGCACAAGTTAATTACCAAATTATGCAAGACATAGGAGATTTAGCATGAAAAGGATAGATACTGACTTTTTCCCTTTATTGAAGAAATTCTAAAAAGTTCTGGTGATGAAGAGATGTTCATGTTTGTACAGAAATTTTTGCCAATAGTTTGAGCTATACTGTACTGTGATCAATGACTTTAATCCATGACAGTAAGGGAAAGGTGTCTTCCTTTTAATTATATATATGAGGCGAGATTAGTGTAGTGAATCTATATTTTCAAGTTTAATTCCAAGTTTTGTATTCTAATGAGGTTTTATTAATTACAGTGTTTTAAGAGTTGATTCTGAATAGAGTTCGGAGACTCCTGGGATAAGGAAAAGGTTCTGAAAGTCAAGGTAGCTGAAAGAACAGCTTTTAAACGGTGGGAAACAATGAATTATGAGAAAGAAAAAAGGAAATATAATAGTGTAGTAGAGTTTGATTTGAAAGGTGGGGGATTCAGTCCAAAGAGAGGTAGGATTAGTAGTAATGGAAATGTAGAAAATATATAGGTTAGAAAGGGGAAACTAGTTCAGGTTCCAGAGGTCAGTGAATGATAATACCTTCAAATGGTAAGATGTTCTCCTGTTTGCTGTTTCTATTTGCATGTGATAAAACTGGAAGAATAAATTTGAAAAGCATTATTTTGCGAGTGCTCTTTCTAGCTTTAAATATATGTATTTTTTTTTCCATTTGAAGAAGGCATCCAGAGAAAATGCATGACCCTGTTTCCTTCCATACTTTGTTCAAACACTTCTAGTAAAATATTAGCAATGGTAGCATCCTTATTTTTTAAAACAACTGTGAAAGTGGGAATTCACCCTTTGTCACTTGGAAATATAGGTAGATTTCAATGATACAAGCTTGTTTTGTCGGTGCTGTAATTTATTGAAAGATACAGGGGTAATAAATTGAAACAGATGTGTATTTATTGGAAACTTCTTGTAACTTTATTAGTTTTAGTTCCTTCATATTGCACAGTGTGTTTGAAGAAAAAAGAATGGTGTGATACTGAAGAATGTAGTTAAGTTTCTGTATTTGGAAAACAGAGAATTGTAAAAGGTTTTTCTTTTTGTTTCTGTCTTTAAAAGAAGGCAGAAGTTTTAGAGATAAGTTAAGGCTTATTACCTGAGCTGAGGTAGTTTCAGAGTCAGCTGAGAATGTGACCCTGTTGTGTTAACAGGGTATAAACACCTCGTACCCTTCTCAGGAGGGACAAAGAATAGCCAAGGACAGAACCACGGTGCTGCTGCTGTGACTGGCAGCGTAGGAGGTGAGCACATGTGCATTAAAGGTTGCGTTTGTAATTTTCTGTCTTTGGAGACGGCAGAGGAAGAGAGGAGACTGTCAGATGTAAAATAAAATCAGTGTGAGGAGGGTGACAAAGGCAGAATAGAAAGAGGAAAGGAAATTTTACAACTGTGGAGTGTGACTTAAAAGTTTAAAGCCCGTGTTCTTACCTCATTAACTAACACAGGGTAAAATCCTAGGGATGGCAGAGTGATTGATCTCACATGTAAGCAGATTGAGATAAACTCTATGTTTCTTCTCCTAGAGATTTACTTTGGTACCTGTGAACTGTGGAGAGCTACGGATATTTCATCTTCACTGGATTTTACCAAATCCTGGCCAAGATGTAAATACCTTCAAAGTATGCCCTTGGGTTGTAAGAATAAGGACGGGTAGGAGCAGTGGGCCAGCTGATGGAGGGATGCTCTGTGCTCCAGGCTGGTGAAGCATCTTTGGTCTGGCTCGGGAAGGCTTTTCTTGTGCGGCCCTGAAAATGAGGCTACAAGCACTTCAGCACTTCAACAGAAATATGCTAGTTTCTTCCCATAGTCCTTCAGCCTTAAGAAGCTGGCTTCATGGTTCAGAAAGGTCTTCCTCCCCCCACCCGCCCTCCCTTTTTGTATGTCTAAAGGGGGACAAATATTTCTACTTTGTTACTGTTAGAAGCCTTTGTTGGTAACTTTGCCTTCCAATTCATTACTGCAGTCATGTTTTCACAGCCTGGTGTGAGAGATAAACCCTTTGCAAATGAAGACAGCATCCATTTTCTTTCTACCTCAGGCCACAAAGAATTGATTGGGGTAATAAAATGACAGTAGTATGTAATTTACCAACGTCTCTTTAATTTGAAAACTAGTTCCAGGCTGATTCAAAACTTGTTTAAACCTAATTTATGGCTTGTGTAATTTTCAACTGGACCAAGGTAAGGGATGACATATGAAAACTGATGCAGAGTTAACATAATATATTCAAACCTGACAGCTTGAAATTGTCTATAAAGGGTTTATGGCTTGATTTGTTAAGATTCTTTTTTGGTCTTGTTTTGTTTTAAAGTAGCAATGGCAGAAAAAATAGCAGATGCTTGGCTGGTATAAATATAATTGTAAGACACAATTTTTCTGTAATCCTGTTTCAAATGTGACTTCTTTTACTTTCTAGGAAAGTATTTTATGCATACTTTTAAAAATATACGTAATTTCTGGGTTTCCTTCAAAATCAGAAGCTGTGTAGAGTTTCTGTTTTTTATGAGTCAACATCTGTGCTTCCTGTAGCATGGATTGGTAGACAATTGCAATTTTACTTTACAATAATATTCACTGTGAACATTCCCTATGAATATATATGTATGTAGGTATATACATATCTGTATCATGTTTATGTATATGGTACATCTGTATGTGTGTCTTGATCTTTGATTTAATGGTCTGGTTTTCAAAAAAAAAAGTAAAAATAGTGAAGTTCTCAAGTTACAACATCAGGATAGCATAAAATGTGAATATTTTCCTCTGAAGTCTATCACTTTTCACAACTCACAAATGAAATTCACATCTGTTCTGTATGCACTATGGATTTTTCAGCATACTGTATCAGTGGTATTTCTGCACAGAAAAGGTAAAAATAAAACCACAATGTTTGCTTCTGTTACAGTAGTTGCAAATAGCAAATATGCCAAATGGGATGGAGGGGAGAAAAGAACTGACTACTTTGAAGAAGGTGCCACAGTTGGATGCGCCTTTGATTTCTCACCTCCGACTAGTCATTGTCTCCTTTGATCTCTGCTGATTGGGATTTTTTTAAAAAAAATAAAATACTGAAGGGTCTAAGACTCAGAATTTAACCAACTACGCTTTTGTGTCTGCTGCGAAGACTAGCAAGCAAGTTCCATCCCGGGACTAGAATATCTGATTTGTTATGTATTTATGTCAACATCTAATTAAAATACTATTTTTTGCAGAACTGTGATTGATTCAAGCCAGTGCTATTGTCGTATCTTTAACTGCATGAGCACTTAGGTCATAGGAGAAGGGACATAGTTCAAAGCAGGACTGTCTCCCTTGCATAAATATAGTAGAATGCCTACACATTTCTTTTTCAAGGTTTCATGAGTCCAAGACAGATCATGTTCTGAGGAGCTTTGATCAAAATCTGCATTTTGCAGGAAAAATGTAATTACTGAGCATTCTGAATTTATTTGTTTATAATGCACTTATATTTCCATAAAGAATTTCCCCCATAATTTATTAATTAATATAATCAAATATTGTGATCTATTAGAAACGTATGTGTTGATCTGTCTGATTTGAAAATGCAGATACATGAGCTTTGCTTTATAGGTTAGAAAATGTAATAATATTTTAATGAAATGGGAAGGGCTTAAGCACCAGAAGAGACATGTACCTAACTACTTATTGTGTAGATTACATGTCCATGAACAGTTGTGTCTCTTGCTGCTACAGTTGAGGCTTACACATCAATGAGAAGTGCCATTGACAATGGTTTTTATCATACAAGGCCCTGGAAAAAAAAGAAATGACTTTTTTTGCAAAGTCATTCCAGTAAGCTGTGATATAGATAATGATTAGGAAGGACGATAAACTAACTTCACTTATTTTTGAAGTACATTTTTCCTTCTAACACACCTTCAGTAAAAAGATTGGTTTAGGCCAGCGATAAGGATTTTTTGCCTTTCCTTAACAAAAGTAAACAATGTTAATACGTTTTCATGTTTTTTTATTTGCCCGAGTACAAGTAAAGGTACCAGGATTTATTACTGGAACTGTCGCTCGCTTGTCCGTGTACTCACACAGAGAAGCAGCTTTATGAAAGTTCTCACTTGCACCTTGCAGCATTTTTATATTTTTACCTTTCATGAAAGCATCCTCTTCCACTTACTGAATATGTTTATTTCTGAAAGCTGTACTTCATGTGTTGCTGAACTAGTTCAGAATTACATAGTTTGACTTTCTTACATATGTTCAGGCTCTGTGCGGTTTTCCTAACTGCATAGAGCCTGCAACAGCAGTGTGAAAAGAGAGAATAAAACCAGTGTAATCAGAAAGGGAGACACATTTTCTCAGATTGATTTCTGAATAATAAAGTAAATTTGATTTCCATCCATCTCCCTGAAATTGGAAGTACTACATTAGCCAGCTGGTTCTTAAGAGAACTATGGAGAAGGATGGCCAAGCTTCTTGGGAAGAAGGTATTTGAAATTTGATGGTGGAAAAGAATCCATAGTCTGGTTGAGGCAAAAGGAATGTAACAGGGATAAATGTTTATCGAATTACAGTTGCTCAGATCATTTTTTAAAACCACTGTTTGTAACTTTCAAAAAACGTAGATAACAAAAAATGGTTGCCACCATCATCTGGCCACAGGCAATAGCAACATAATAAAAGTTTGTTCAGGTACAAAAGGCAAGCAGAATTCTGGGAGAGAAATCACTGAACCAAAGAGTTAAGGCAAGTACATCATTTTATTCCAGCAGATGTGGTTGTTACTTTTGTTTTTGTAAGAAGCACAGAAGAACTTTTGGGAACATACTGAGCTGATAAATTGCATGACGATGATTTAACTTTCCAGTTCTCAAGGAGAAAACAAAACAGTGCTGTTCAGTACTCAGAGTCAGTTCGTGGCTTATTGGGTCAACAAGAAGAGAGAGTCTTATTGTCATAGTTTACAGGGAACCAAACTGAGGAGGCCTTTGAGAGAGAGAACGTTTGCCTGGGCAAGTCCAGATCTGCTAGGGAAAACAGTGAACTGTCAGGATGAACACGATGCAAAGTTTATTTTGATGGCGTATAGAGCATGTGGCTTTTGTACAGTTGGTACAGGAAAATCTGACTTTTATTGTCAGAATTCTAGAGATATTTCTTATTGTAGTTCACTGTGGTTAGCCGTGGTGTTGACATTCTTTTGAGGAACTGAGAAGGCTGAAAGGTAGTGTTTTATTATTCCTGTCATGGAATTATTTGGGGTGGTAGCTCAACCAAGGTATCTTATTTTTCCTTTTGTTCCACAGACACAGTGCTTGTGCCTTTAAAACAGTTCAGTGCAATGGCAGTTGGACTTTATTGTTAACATTTTAATTGGTGGTCTTCTTTAGTCATCACTGAAAGCTGATTTTTCCTAAAATGTGTTCCTTGTACAGAATCTTAAACTTAATATCCTTTTTTTAAGTCACAGAGAGGTGATGCAACACGTAAGGCAAAAAAAGCGTTATTTGAAATATTTAAACTCAGAAGCTATTTTAAAGGGATTCACCTGAAAATGTGTATGGATTAGAGATATTAGAGTATTCCCCCTCCAGGCCCAAAGAGATTTTTCCTACTTCCTAGCCTCCAGCAACCCCCTCCGTGTCTTAATTCTTTTACAGTATCTGGTTTTAGCTGTGATTCTCCATGCAATTCAGTAAGTGTTCACTGTTTCCCTTCCAACAGTCCAAACATACATTGAGCTAAACTGCAAAAGCTGAATATTATCATTATGAAATTTTAATTTACTTTTTAGAGGTTGTTATGTTGAAAAACTTAATAATGAGCTTTTCAGCTTGCAGTTTCCAATAGTATAATCTTGATTTCCTTGCAATTAATGACTGTAGAGAAAAAGTGATGCATCAAAAAGCATATATTCTGCTTGCTAAGCAATGACATCTAAAATATCTTCTGTAATGAGCATTACAACACAAACAGCAGACATAGCACTAATTAATGTATTTTTTTTCTCTGTAGTAAAATATCTTAGTCTATGCAGTTATCAAAATCACTGTGTGAAGTGGTGAAGGTATTAAAGTGGTTTTTGTTTTGACTGATCTAGTCATGTCGCATTGCAAAGCCAAGGTAATTGTGAAAGTAGAATGCAAACTACTTAAGAATTTTTATTATCTTTTTTTTTACTGTAGTATTAAAGTTAAAAATAGACAGCCAACTCTACTAACTTTTCTAAATTTACCAGGTTATGTGCTATATCGGTTTGCAGTGATTGATAAAATACAGTTGTGTGGGACTTTTCTAGCATGGTCCCAGCTGTTTTGCAGAAACCTTCATCTTGAATAAGATGATGAAATGTAATATTCCCTTCCTTGCAGTTCAGGAGCAGGGGTAGGTATGGCCAAAACAAGGATGCTTATTCAGAACTTTGCAATTCTGAAGTGCTATATAGCTATTTAATAAGTCTTATAATGCTCCTGTGAGAAAGTATTGCCATTTTAAGAGAAGATATATGACAGATGTCTTTACTTCTGCAGTAAAAGAAGTTGCCCAGGGTAAAAAGAGTAGGGTTTTAGACCTCAAGAATTTTTCATTTCTCTGTCTGTGCTTTGAGCGCAGTTTTTTCTGAAAAGTCTCATTTTCTTGGCGTGCCACGTCAACACGCTGCTGAGGGGTCTATTTGTCTCTGTTGCCCTCAGGACTCCGAACCGTCAAATGAGGTGGTCTCAGAGGCCCCAGGTAATGTGGTACCCTCTACCTCAAGAAGTAGCTCTGAAGAGCTGGTATCGGTGGCACAGAAACGTCCAGAAGAGGTAGGACATTCTGTGTCTATTCTTTTCCAAGATTAACTGTTGGTGGATACACGTTTGCCTCTGTTTTTCATGCCTAGTGTTGTTTTACTCAGAGCAGAGACTTTCTGAAGCTAAAGCTCAATCTTACCCTCCCATGCCAACAACATGTAAGACCAAGGTAAATCTCAGGACCTTGGTTAAAGGCACCTTTAAGCCAAATATACTCCATCTATTACCTTTTTAATACTGTTTCTTATCAGTGATTGGGAAAAAATTTTTTCTTGTTCCTATTTTTCACACCATGACAGTAACAGGAGTCCCATTAGATTCTGGCAAATTAAACTTTATGACACTAAAGAGTCAAGAGTAAAACCTGTACATAGGTATATCGTTAGACATAAAGCTTTTCACTAAATTTAAATACAGCTAACTGATGGGTTGTGCAGAGGAAAGACCCTCACTAATACTGTGCCTTTTTTTGTGCCCTTGTTTTCAAAAAATGATACTAGATGCTAACGATGTAGTATGATCATAAGTCCATGCTATCTGTTGTTATAGGAAAAGGTGGCATCTTGTTAGGTAGTTCCATAAAGTAGCCAATTACTTTGGGCTTTTTCTGTCCCTGCAATATGCACTTGTCACAGTACACGGTAGCTGTAAAAGAGGTTGTCTGTAGAATTCAGACTCACAACTTCATTTTAGGGTGGCAGTCATCCTTTCATGGTGGCAATCATCCTTTCAGAGAGCTATTATTATCCTTAAATTAAGCATTCCTGTAAAACCTTCATTTGGAGTAGCCTTAACATTATTAATTTTGGCTTCCTCAAACAGTTTAGTTGTTATTATTATTATTATTATTGAAGATATTCCAAATACCAGGTAATATAAAGACTAGTCTTTCCTGCTTTTTTTTTCTCAGAGTTCTTTTGACTATAATCCTCCCAATAAAGGAGTGTATGAAATATTAGCCATAGGTAATACATTGTCATTCATTAGTTCTTCAGTGCAGCCCTTAGATAAATTATCAAATACCTTCTTGAATTTCTCCTTTCCTCTGATAGTCTTATCTCTTTGTCTGAAGAAGAGGGAAGTCCGCAGTGCAGGGCTACAGGGCCAGAAGAATTCTTATGAGTGTCTTCTGGATTAAGACGAGATAAGATACTTTGGAGTATCACCACATATTATAAGATAGAAAGTCAGGTTATCACATCTGAGCAGTCCTGAGTATAGAGTAATATAACTTTGTAGTATATTCTTGAGTAGCAAAGCAGCCTCTAGTCTATGAAGAGCTATGGCTTCTGCCTCTAAAGTCTCAGCTTTGCCAACTTATCTCACTCCACTGGAGAAATTAAAATGGAGAGTACGGATGATATTTAAAAAAAAAATAGAGGAAAAGCGCTGCAGAAAGAGGAATGAAACATGGTTAGTTAGTAAAAGGCGACCAAGAGGAAGATGGGTATACAGTTTTTGCCTTTGTGGAATTAAAACAGCTAGAATGTGGGGAAGAGTAAACTTCAGAGAATTGAAAGATGGAAATTCCTTTTAAATTTTACTGAATAACTCAGTAAGAGTTTGCAGTAAAGCTGTTTTACTGGATGTGGGGTCATAAAGTATTATATTTGTTTTATAAGGGAATGAGACTTTCTCCAGTCATATTGCTGTAGTTTACATATAAACAGAGAAGTGACTTGGAAAGAGTTTTGTGGTTGGATTTGCAGGGAACCTTCAGAGGGGAGCACCAGTATGCTGAATTTCCAAATTCAGAACCCACCATGAAACAACCCGTCTAACTTACACTTGGGTAAGTCAGCACAGTAAACAGGTATTTGTGAATTACACCATAAAAAGAAGGTGTTTAACAAAACAAAGCAAAGAAAGTGTTTGCAGAGCTTTACTTCAACTAATGCCTTTTTTATTTCTCATTTTATCTGAAGTCTCCTGGTGCATCGTTCCCTTATATTCTTTCACTATCTGCTTAATGAGTTAATATTTGGAATTAAATACAGCTGCTGATGCATTATTTGTGTAATAAGTTGTGTCTCATCTGAATTCGACCCATCAGTATTGGTGAGAAAGCAGTTGTTAAGAAAAAGCTGAAATGCAGCCATGGAAAAGAGAAATAGGAGAAAAGTTTAAAGAAGGCAAAATGGCTAACAGATTAAGGATTTCAGGAAGGTGGAGGAGAGTTGAGAAGGATGTGGAAAGTGATGTTTAAAAAGAGTCTTGGACTTGCAAGGAGAAGACCATTTCTAGTAGGAGAAAGTAAGGAAAATCCCTTGAGTTATATTAATTTGTATAAATCATAGTTTTTTCCTGCTTACAAATTATATTCCTCTCATATAGGCCAGTGTGAATCTAACACTCAGTTACTTGTGTCATCAGTTTTAACTTTGTGGAATGTCATTTGGTCACTCAGATGAGGCTTTGTTTTGCTTGTCCAGTCTTTCCTCCTAGTAAAAGCAATGGTTGAATTTTGACTTCTCTTCAACGGAAGGCCAGGATGGCATCTGATCCCCTCACAGAATCACAGAATCACAGAATGTTAGGGATTGGAAGGGACCTCGAAAGATCATCTAGTCCAATCCCCCTGCTGGAGCAGGAACACCTAGATCAGATCACACAGGAACGCATCCAGGCGGGCTTTGAATGTCTCCAGAGAAGGAGACTCCACCACCTCTCTGGGCAGCCTGTTCCAGTGCTCTGTCACCCTCACTGTAAAGAA